>PVJO010004266.1:0-111883 GCA_004026905.1 Hystrix cristata | reverse complement strand
CCTTATCAATTCCAAGTGCAGACTGAAGGTGAGAGGAAATAAAATATTGATGACATGAAATTTGTGTTATTTCTACCATCACCGTTCATACTTGGGTCATTTAGTTCATTTAATCATTGATTTATTCATTCAGTGAACATAAAGCTGTATGTAGTTCAATGAGAAGGGCCTGGGCTCAATCCCCAGTACTGAAAAAAAAAGGCAAATCCCACTTATCTTAGAGAAACAAGAGCAAACAAATATACAAAGGCAATCATTAGCATGTCAAGAAAGTGCAAGAAATAGGTGATGCGGTAGGTAAAACAGATTACTACAAAAGGCCTGGAGAGACTAAGTTCAGGAGACCACCTCCCTCTCCCACAACTGCCTGTACCTCAAGTGCACTGGTGAGACGCAGCTTTACAGCCAGAGTCCAGAGACCACCAACTCCATGGAAAATGGTCCTTCACGTCACACATGCTAATAGCCGGCGTAAACCACACGAGTCTAGGCCACACGAAAAGGTTTGAGTGGCCCTGTTCCCAGGGTGTGTTGCAAAAGACAAGCAGTAACAGAAGTCACTGGGATCCCGCCCTACAGATCTGTGTGACACCTGCTCTCCCCTCGGCATGCATCTGTCAAATTTCTCAGCCAACGCCGAGACATTTGATTTTGGAAGTTTTCAGACTACAGACACCAGGCCTTGTAAACCTGCCTCCATCCTAGAGACTTGCAGGTGGCGCCGTGTGGACCAGAGACGTAGTTTCGTCCGTGACTGCATCTGCTAACACTGACATAAGACTCCACAGGCCCTCAACAGACCTTAATGCGTGCTGCTGACTTTTATTCTCACAATTACTTCCACCTTGTAAAAGAGGAATTGGGCCTCAAGAGGCCACGTGGCCTATCCAAGTTACATCTGGTTCCAAATGGCAAAGCAGTAGCTGAAATACAACCGTCCTGGCTTCATCCAGACCGAGGGGCTTCCCAGGATGTGAGACTTTCCATACTGAGACCAGGAGGAAGCCAACAGGAGCAGGTGAGATGACCACCCTACCCCCCGCTCCATGTGATGTAATGTCCACTGAGCCTGCCTCCAAGGGCCCCTGCAGCAGGACTCCGGGGTTTGTTCTTCCCCAGTGACAGTGTGACAGGGTGCAGGGAGCTGAGCAAGCCGCTTGCCCCTCCAGCCTCAGGCCGCTGTGCTAAGTGCATATGCGGCCACACTTTGAAATACAAACCAGAGGATGATAAATTCTTTAAAATAGCAGAGCAGCTTCCAAGTCTCCTGTACCACCCACTCTTCGGTAATTTCTAGGCCCAGTCTTTGCTTACTGGGAGCATTGGTTAGAGAACAGAAAAGGAGCTATTTTAAAAGTTTTGCTTGCGTTTCGTCAGGGTATTTGGCAATGCACCGTCATGCTGAGTTAATCATGGCCATGGGTGTCCCCAGAATGACAGTGAGCAATTTTATGAAAACTTTATAGTCAGTAACGTTACTCCCACGATGTGACAGGGAGAGATGCAGGAGAAAGTCAAACAGCTCCTCCCTGTCGCTCGATCATGAGGGCAATGCAACCCTGACAAATGCCAAATTGTGAGGAAGACTGCTAAGTTCCTCTGTAACAGTTTTACTGGAATTATGCAAAGAAGAGAGACTAAGAACTAGGGAAAGCATTCCAGGCAAACGTCATTGAATTGTGTTGTAAGATTTTTAAGGTGTATATAAATTTTTTAACCATGCAAGAAAAAATTGTTGTTTTAAGACAGAGGTGCATATGTTGAGTATTTTACCATATGACAGATACTTCTCTCAGGATTTTACTACATTAATTGCTTATGATGCTGCATCAAATCATCACAACATCTGTGTGCTCGATGTACTCTGTCATTTTCCCCACGTCTCAGTGGGAGATGAAGTGGTTAGAAAACAGGAGCAGAGACACAGTATGTCCGGGAGCTGGGCTTTGCAACTGGGTTGTCCGGCTCAGGACTCCACCTGCCTCCTCACCCAACTGCCCTCCATCCTTGTCCCTCCACCCAGGGACTAAAATCTCCAGAGTTGCCAGAACACATTGAGCCTGAAAATCTGAGATCTGAAACACTCCAAAATCAGAAATGTTTTGACCCTACAAATGGGAAAATTCCATACATGACCTCACGTGATGGGTGTCAGTCAAAATATAGATGCACTAAAAATAAAAACATAAACCTGCCTTCAGAGTATGTGTGTAAAGTATGTAGAACATATAAATAATTTCATGCTTATAGTTGGTCCCATTCTCAAGACATCTCCTTATGTGTGTGCCAATAGGGCAATTTTTTTTTTTAAATCTCAAATCCAAAACTCTTTTGCTGCCAAGTATTTTGGATAAGGGATACTCAACCTGTATTAAAAAAAAAAAAAGGCTGAGCAAAAAAATACCTTGCCTATAAGAGAAGATTGAAAGACTAGTTCTTTGGCAGGAAGGTGACGATTTGATTTCCTCAGTTTTTAGTAATGGCAAAACTAATCAAAGAGGCGTCTGTGTAAGCCTTACTGTTTGCATTTAATTAAAAATTTTGAGGTTTTTTCCTCAGTATATACACACATAAACTTTTCATTTAAATAGTAGCAAACTGACCGAATTTGCCACACATGTTTTCTTCATTTTACTAAAATACCAGGAATATAGACAAGTTAAAGAAAATTACAAAAATCTTCAGTAAGAATGCAAACACAGGTTAATAGAAGAACAGATGCCAGGTTGGGGGGAGATTTTAAATAAGGACAAGGAAAGGGTACAGAGTGAAGGACTCTATTCTTCCACTGAGCAAGACTTGTTCTATGCACAGAACAAATTGAAAACAGGTCAGAGAAGACAGAAAAATACCGATCCATGCTTTCTCTTTGTGCTATATCTTGGACAAAGAACATCCTAAGAGCTAAGAAAGCATCCCCTAAGCCACCCCGAAGATTCTCCCTTCAGCTTTCACCTCTGTCTGCTTTGCTAGGAGACCCGGTTCCTAGCTGACCTCAGCTCCCAGGCAGGGTGGCAGAAGGCAGAGTGGGAGAGTTAGTGACAGGTTGCATCTTGAAATGTTTAGTTAAAGCGACCTTGCAAGACAGAGTGGTGACGCAGAAAGAGTGAAGGAGGATCTGCGGGCAAGCCGCATCGGGTCAGGCAGGGTGGAGGGGGGCAGTGAATGCCAGAAGCCAGAAGGCAAGGGGAATTACAGACACTCAATTCACGTTTTAACTAGAAACACTTCAAATCTTCACGCAACACAATCAATCTGCTAACATCAATATAAGGTTTTTCTTCTCTTCAGTATAAAGGACATAAAAAGTTTCATTAAAATATATATCTAAAATATTTTCTACAATCTACAATGCAATTTATAGTATATGTCACCCTTTTTATGGAAGGAAGCAAGTATTAATACACAGGAAACAAGAAAAGTCAGTACAATTACCAAAGAGAAGGATCAAAACAGATTCAAGACTGGCTGACATAAAATTGAAAAATAAATGGAAATGGAAAATTCAATTTATTCATTTAAAGTGGAAGGGGCATTACAGTCACTGCAGATATTCAAGACATTATTTACCAGAACCAAGTAAAGAGCTTTTTCTGAACAAAAAAATAAAGAGAAATAAACCTAAAAATATAGAAAAAGAAAAAAGAAAAATGTACACAGAAAACAGAGTCAAGAGAAAAACTACAGAACACAGAAAACAGAACATCATCGCAAATGCCATAATCACGACTCCAAGGAAAGAAAACATTTTGTGGCATAAAACGAACCCTACAATTTTATACATAAAGACAGTTATTCTTGAGTTCTAGGGAAAATAAAAAGACTCTACATTAACATCAACTTTGGATGTTTACTTTCTAAAATAAAGAATTTTTTTTTAAAGCTGGTGTATTTAGGCAGGGCAAAGTCAATAAATAAAATAATTCAGATTAGTGTTACACATATCTACAATATTTCATACATCAAGTAAATAAAACACTGTCTATATGTTTTGGATTGCAAAAGCTTGTGGTTTACATATTCTATATTCAGCAAAACTACATTATGAAGCACGAAATTATCAGGGAGGTATTCTCAGGTATGTATGCCTCAGATGATGTAACAAGCATGACCTCTTCTCCAGAATTTTACTAAGAAAACATGAGTTCAAGTGAATTCTATGCCAGGATTCAAACACGATAAATACAATAAATGTTGAAACAACTTAGGTATATTAATTAATAACCACGTGAATACAACTTCAAAACTGAATTCACCAGCTAAATTATTCTTTGAAGATAAAGATTTTATAGTCAAAAAAATTGTGATTTAGCAACAGTCTTGCTCTTTAACTATTTTGGAAGTTTGTGCTTTGGGTAGAGGTGAAAAAAATGAAATACGTGCCCTATTCTTATGTCTTCAGGGAGATAAAAGAGAGTCAATAGTACTGTACTTGTTTTCTCTTTGATAAGTTATCAAAGGATATGAGGTAAAAGTTATCCATGAGTATAATTTAAAACAATGGATGTACTTTAAAGTAACCACTGAATATAAGTGTAAATAAAATGCAGTCCATGTACTTAAGGAAAAAGACAATCAATGGATAACATAGAAAGTTCACACAAAAAAATCTGAGCCAATTATTGGTTTTCATCAGCAATATAATGAGGGCAGTAGTTTAGTTTAGCTGTTAAGTAAGGCAGTGAGAGTAGCCTAATGAGATATTCTAATAAAATAGCCCTCCACCACCAGTAAAGAGCTACCTCAGGCTGAGCTTAGAAATGTAAAGGAAAACAAAAGAAGAAAGGTAAAAGATTAAGAGAAGATGTGGATTAAAGAAGATTAGAGAGATGCGGGCGGACCTTTATTTCCAGGAAGAAGGTAAGCTAAGCTGCTCCCTAACTTCTAGGCGACTTGGAAAAACTTAGAAAAGCACAGGAACCAGTTTCTTTTGTACTCGGTTTCCAGTAAAACAGCTAAATAATTTCCTTTATACCTTTAGCCTACAAAGCCACCTGTTTAAAACAAGTCCCCACGCTCCACTCATCTGTATAAGGCCAAGACAAAGAAAGCACTTTGGACTTCTAGTCAGAATCCCCTCCTGGCAGCCACCAAGAGCTGTTTTCTTGTTATTATTTCCAATATACACTCTCCTAAATTCCTCCCTTTGTCTATAAATTTATTCTTCAACTTCATGAAACAGAGAATTTGAGTTTATATATAATTGGCTATTTCAATAGACCAATTTTCAGATTTTATTGTTGTTGTTGTTTGTTAATTTAAATATCATGGTCTTGAATATGGTATTAGATGTGGTCAATTTTTTTCACTCAATCTAAATATATTTCTCTTTCATTATTTTTTTTTAACCAAGAACATGTATTGGTACAATGTACACATAATGATTACATTGATCCCATTCGCTTTGTACCTGTACATGATGCATCTTGGTTTTCCCCCCTCTTCTCCACCCCTCCCCTCTGTCCCCTCCTCCATCCCTATTGTGTGAATAAACCTGCTGTATATTTCTCTTTCAATACAGATCTTATTTTCCCTATTGAAGGAAAGTAAATCTCAACAGATCCAAAAGAGCTGAAAACAGTACAAATTGCACTCTTAACATTACTCAATAAATCTAGACACTGTTAAAGAAAGGGGGAAAAAAACAATTATTTGGATATTAATGTTTCTAAATAATTAGTAGATCGCAAAGGGGGAACCACTTACAGTAGAGAATATTTAGACAGTAACAAATATGAAAACATTTCAAATGAAATACAGGTGGACCTGCAAATTGTCACTCCGTTACAAAGTCAAGGCCTTCACTGGTCTTTAAAGAACAACTTTAGATTCGATCCCCAGCACCACCAAAAAAAAGAACAACTTTAGACAGATTACATTTAGAAGAGTTTATTTGAGCAAAGAAATGTTTCATGAATCAGCAGGACCCTAAACCAGGAAGCCACATATGGAAATACAGACGTGAAGTAAACCCTTCTCTGTACATGTCTGTGTGACATCAATCAAGTCACTTGACCTCCCTGGTCCTCACACTTCTTTTCAAATATGCTAATAATAACAGTACATCTTGTGCATGGTGGGCTTGTGAGAGTATGTGGATTCCTATTGAAGGCCACCACACAGCCAGTAATTCATTGATTTATGGAAAGTTGAATAAGGCACTGTTGTTGACTCTGAGGGTCTCACAGTACTGAGAAGACAAGCAGGAGAATTAATCCTAGCATTAAAGTGAACCACGTTCTACGTTGGTCCAATACACAATGACACAAAAACTTACAGGATGTAGATGACTCAAGTCTAAGTCTTCCTGGAAGATGTGCTACACTCAAGCTGAATGTCAACAATGAGTCGGAATTACTCAGGGAGGGGCTGAGGATTTAGCTCAGTGGTTACTGCACTTGCCTGGCAAGCACAAGGCCCTGAGTTCGATCCCCAGCACCACACACACACACACTCAAATTATTCAGAGAAAGAGAAAGAGAGAAAAGAAACCGAGCACACCTGGTAGAACTGACACTATAAACAAAAGCAGGGAGACAAGAAGTCATTTTTTATATGAGATGAATATTGCTCTACCATAAACGGTAAACTACGGAATGGTGAGAGATAAGAGAGTAAACATAAGTAAAGATTGGCCACAAGAGTTCTCTCTAAGCCTCTTAGGACTTACTGTGTAAGAAAGGAGCTTTCAGTAGGTTTGAAGCAGAGTGACAGGATGGTAGTATTACTATAGAATACTCTGAAAATTGTTGCAAAGATAGAATGTAAGGAAGCAAGATAAATTATAGAGCAGGAAGTATGCTGTGAAAGTTGTCCAGGGTATAAATGGTTCTAGGCTGAATTAGTGCAAGATTACTGGGAATACAAATTTAAAGACAGATTCAAGAAAAGTCAAAAAGATGTTGTTTATGGCTTAGAGCTATCCTTGATATTTATCGACAGAAGGTTTCCAGCTTGGGGCATAAGAGGTTCCAATAACTAAAACTGGGGTTTACAGAAGTAGAGACCCCTTGGAGGAGAATGACGAGGTGCCCCTACGGTTTTAAGCAAGGTGAGTGTGAGATACTTCTTGGTGCCTCAGGGGGCAAGAAGTTGGATACTTAGGTCTGGAAGAGTAGTAGAAGACTGAAGTAGAAGAGGCCAGGTCGCCAGTGCCTAGGGAATACCGGAGCCCAGGGCGTGAATAAAATCCCCCAGAAAAGGGGGCAGAGTAAAGGGTCCAGTGTGAAACATGGAGAAACACAAGTATGAACAGAAGGCAGGAAGCTCCTGAAGAAGGAAGTAAAAATTCGGTCACAAGTTCCAGGACCACCAGGGATACGTGTGCTGCTGAAATCAGAAGTAATAAATTTCTAGAAGGGGTAGGCAATCTAAGGTGGCATAAGCAGCAAAAGCTAGGTTTATAAAGGGATGAGTTGAAAAAGAGTTAAAAAGATACTCAGTGACATTAGCAAAATGGGTTTCTGAAGGGGGGTGAGGAAGAGGTCCTCATTCAGTAGCTTAAGTCAGCAGGTCAAAAAGAAAGCATTTTAAGTAGAAGGACTAAAAGGAAGTATGGGGTCAAGGAAGAGTGTTGTCAGCATGAAAGAGACTTCAGCAAATTTAAACTCCACAGATTAAATCTCTCTTATTGAGACCAAGATCTTTTGGAGTTTGGACTTTTTCAGATATTGGTATATTTGCACACACATAATGATGTCTGTTGGGGATGGGGCTTAAATCAAACACAAAATTCATTTATGTTTCATACATAGTTTATACACGGAGCCTGAAGATAATTTATACAACGTTTCCAATAATTGTGGGTGTCTTGTGGGTGTCTCCATCCCATAAGGTCAGGTGCAGAATTGTGTACTGTGGTACCACATTGGAACCCCCAAATTTTCAGATTTGGGCGTACTTTGGAATTTGTATTTTCTGATCAGTTATATTCAACCCATACTGTGAAGGCTCTAATAGGAGGAAGAGGACGAAGTTACCTGATGCGAGGCATACTGGTGGAGCACTTTCAAAGAAGAGGCAGGAGGAAACCTGATCCCACAGGCTAATACCTGATCCCACAGGCTTACTTCTGAGAAATTATCTCTCTGTTGGAAAAGCGCATCAAAGTGTAGCATGCATTAGAGTAACCTGAAGTGCTTACTAAAACACAGATCTTGGCCCTAACCCTAGAGATTCTGAATTAGAGGGTCAAGGCCACGCCCAAGAACTGGTGTTTCCAATTACTCCTACCCGATGCTGTCCTATGGGACATATATTAGTATATTCCCCTCAAAATCCACATTTGTTTCTTTTTCCCCTCTGTCCTCTGTTTACTCTGTTTTCTCTATCTAAAAGGTCATCTCTTTACCTGTAAATATTTCAAGTAAAGAGATAGTCTTTTAGATAGATAGTCTTTCAGATAGAGAAAACAAAGTAAATAAGGACAAAAAGGTATAAAAGATATTGTGAAAAAAAGAAAATATTCAAATAGGAAGAGAACTAGAGAGGGAGGAGGGGGAAAGGAAGGAAGAGAAAATGAAAAGTAAAGAGGAGGGGAAAATGGAAAAATGTAAATAATGCTGTTGTAAATAAGCGGGGGAAAGGAGTTGAAGGAAGGGGTGGGGAAGGTAGGAAAAAACCAAGATATATCATATACAGCTACAAATTAACTATGATGAATGTGATCATTATGTATATCTAAAATGTACTGATAAATTTTCTTGGTAAAATAAATGGTCATCTCTAACGTAAGAAAGCTATGGTCTCTGATATTTTTAACAAATGCTTTTTCATAAACCTCCTTCTAATTTACCCCATATGGATTTGGGCTTTACACTGTAGGATCATGTTGGTCTATGTTTTCCAGTTTCCTGTCTCTCAGTATCTTTTATTATAGTTCTGTGCTGACTTCTCACTGCATCTAATAAACTGTAATTTCATTGCGGCTAGGGATTACTGAGTCTTCCTTGCAGATCTGCATGCATGGTGTTTAGAATGCAATTGTCGGCCACTTCTATGAGGCCATTTTTGCATTTTGAAATCAACTGGAAGAAGGAAAATGTTGTGCCTGCCACAAAACCCTTGTATCAAGCTGAAAATTCATGTTTCTAGAGCCAAGATTCTTAACAGTGCACAATGCACAAACTTGATTTCTCTGGGGCTTGTTTCTCATTCCTCTAAGCCACCGATTTTGAACTTCACTGATACATTTTGCTAGGATATGAAGCAGATATAACCAGAGGGAGAACGTGTTTGAACTCAAGGTTTAATTCAGTTCCCAACCAGAGTTTCACTGTATGCATTATTTATCAACAGCATTTAAGTGCCCACGGTGAACCAGCCCTGACGTGGCTCTATAAATTAGCAATGTCATACTTGGTTCCTGGGCTCTGAGTTCTCATATTCTAAATGGGAAAAAGGAAAACATATACACAGTTTTCATCATGAAGAACTCTGTCTAAGTCATGCTTAGCTAACTGGCTAAGCATGGTAATAAACCATTTAAACTTCAGTGATGAAGAGTGCTGTGGGGACCCCTAAACCCTACTTGCACAGAATTTTTGTTCCTTTCTTTCTCAATTTTTAAAGCTTTTACTTTCTAACACTGCAGAGATTCTTTCACTCAGTTCCATTTCTACTCATCTGAAAAGGGGAAGCTCTCCAAGTAATCTTCAGTGAGTGAGAAAAAGGTATTTTGCTGTTTAATATCTGATGGAGAAGTCACAGAATCTCAGGAATTGAAGGAATTTAGTGGACAAGAGTGCCAATTTCCCTTTCCATTCTTTATGGAACGGTCGTTAATTGGTGTCCAGAGAGTTACAGGTTAGAAAATACACCAGCCCTTGGAATTACTCACAATCTGTGCATCCTTAGGTAAGAACTGCCAAGAAAGAAGCGTGTGATGGAGTAAAGATACCGCCTTACCGAAGAGACCAAAAGCAGTGGCCTGGTCTGAGCACTGCAGAAAAGAGCCAAGGCTCAGAGTGGCCCCAATAAAGACAAAAAGTCAAAAGAGCTCACGCAGAGTCGGGAAGTAAGAATTTATTAGGGGGATATGACGCAGTTGAAAAGGAACAGAATACGGCAGGTGGTGAAAAGAAGATTCTGGATTTGTAATGCTGAGGAAGGACTCGGAATAGTGAGTTTTCACACAGGGTAGTGAGAACAGTGGGATGATGTAGAAAGAAGTAAAGACATTGTGGTTGTGGGAACCCAATGAATACAAAACTATTTGAGGACCCAAAGAAAGCAGGATTCTGCTGTCAAGAGGACCTAAAGAAAGAGGGATTTCTGAGACAGAGAGAAAGAAGGAACTTAAGAATTGGGTAGGAAATGAATGCCAGGTGCAAAAACAAACCAGAGAAAGATCCCAAAGTAACAAATGTGCACTGTGTTGCTTCTGAGCAATTAAATACACAAACAAATGACAGAGACATGTATAAAACCAGAATACTGATCCACAACCTAGAGCAACCGGGCCAGTAGGCCAGTCACAAAGTCTGTAGCAATCGTCCCAAAGTGGCTCAGGACTATTGAGCTTTTGGCTCAGTAACCAAAAGCTTCTAATTGTTGTTCCTGCTTTGAACATGACACTAACTGGTGACAGCAGAGTATGTCTCCCTAACTCATCATATAGGCTGCCCCCTTCCAGTCAGCCGCCTCCAGCTTGCCCAGGCCAACTCCGGCCAAGCCTTCGGGGTGCCCCCATGATGCTGTCTCACTCCTTTGCCTGCCTGGGAATCTCTGCTGTATCACTTGACAGAGGCTGACCCCTTCACTAAAAAAGCTGTGAATAAATAACCTTTGCTTGTTCTTATTTGGGCAAAATGTCTTTATTTCTTTACTTCCCTACAACCAGCACTGTTCTGGTTGCTGGAAAGACTAGTGATCAAGGCAGAAAAAGGATCCCAGTTTTTATGGGAATAATATTCTATCAGACAGTCAACCCATAAAGGGAGGAACTAAGGAAGTATTATGATGATAAAGTCTGATAAGGAAAATAAAGTAGGATGGCATCATAGAAGGGCACGGACAGCATTAAACTGAGCAGTGAAGGAAGGCCTGGGAGGTGATAATTCCACCGAAGTCTAAGAGTTGAGAAAGATCTACCTGAGGGAACACCTGGCAGAAGAGAATCCAAGGAAATAGACAGCAAATAAGAAATTAGCCGGAGCAGACAAATGTGGTTGGCTCACTTGGAAGACATAGGGAAGGCCAGAGTGGCAGGGGTGTGGCGAGTGAGGGGCAGATGTACAGGAGTCTGTGGAGACAAGTGGGGCGGGACGCACGGGGATGCGGCCGGACGCTCTTTGTGCAAAGGGTGGCATGGGAAAGTTTTAGGAAGAAACACTTGAGATCCCAAGACAAGTGCGAATGCGCAAGCAGAGCGTTTCAAATGTTCCTTTCCAGTCAATTACCACTATTGAGTCAGAGCAGTTCATCCTAAAGATTTCAAGTGTTTATGGTGATAACAGAAGAGCTGCTGGGATAATGGCACTTTGCTGTAATTAAGCACCTCTGCTCTTCCATCATGAGACACAATGAGCATCCAGCCCTTTCCTGAGTTCCCACACACAGCTGATAATGGACAATCCATCAATAGCCTCTTCCCGCCACCCTAGGATTGTTTTATGAGGATGCTGAAAGCTTTAATAAGCCCTCTTAGAAAACTCCTCTATGAGGCAAGAGAATTAGCAGAGCTGAGCATGAAATAGGTTAGGATCTGTCAACAAACGGGCCACCATTGTTTTTACGACTTCTACCAGTGGTCCCAGGTGGAAAGCTCTAATTAGCTAGAATATTGATATCATATGTGGCCGTATCGATCTGCTCTCTAAATAGCAGCCATCCCTCCACTCTGATGGAGGCTTCCCTCAGATTGCTAAATCACAAAACTCACCACAGACGATGAGGCAAACTCTGCCACCGCGAGTCTGGCCCAGTACAAGAAACAGGTCCTTGCAACAACCACCCTCCCTCATCTCTCCCACCCATGAAAGAGTCGCAGTCCTAACACAAGAACCCTCGAGTCCACAGAGATAAAAGTGGCGAAGAGGGACGATGCTCGCAATTGCTTGGAGATTCTGCTGCAGTCTGATTTACAAGTACAGAGCAGCCCAAGTCTCAGGGCAGTCTTGCTCTGTAAGTGCTGCTGCCCACTGCAGAGGCCGATAGGGGTGTGCACAACACAGCAGAAACAACACCGCCCGTCAGCACCGCAAGCTCACACCAACAGGCTCAGGAAGGGCTCCTCTTCTGAGTGAGTCAGTCAGTACAGACAGCGTCCCCAGTGTGGCTCAGCGGATGCCTTGCAAACTTGAGAGATGGGGAGATACAGCTGATGTGCTCAGAGCCTCCCTCGCCTCTCAGTGTGGGCATGCGACAGAGACTTAGTCAACAACTGAGAGTGGGGGTGAAGCTTGTCACTAACAGGCCTATCCTGCAACCCCTGCACGCCCCCACACCACAGATAGTCCTTCACGCTCTCCTGGCCTTCCTGTTCTGATGCTGGGGAACAGCACAATCCTACAATCTACTTTGGAAATGAAGAGTTAGAGATGGGAGGAGCCTGGTTCCTGAAAAGCCCTTGAAGCATGCACTGTGGACCAATGACAGCAACAGGAATACTTTATCATTCTAAATCATTCTGTTACTTTTGAATGTATCTGTCACAATGACTAGTATTAGCCTAATAAGAGAGGTCTCCGACTAGCAAACCACCCCTGTAAAATTCACACACAAAAATGTGTGTATCAGCTGGGCATGGTGGTACATGCTGGTAATCCCTGCAGTCCAGTCTGAGGCAGAAAGATTATGAGTTTCAGAGCAGCCCAGGAAACAAGCAGTTTAGTGATCTAGTAAGATCCTGTCTCAAAATTAACAATTTTAAAAGGGCTGGGAATGAAGCTCAGAACAAAAGCCTTGGGTTCAATCCCCAGTATCAAACATCTATATCTATATCTTTATATCTATATCTGTGCTTAGGGTAGCTGCTACAGCAAACTGATAAAAAAGTAATACTTTAATAGTTTTACAAAGGTTGAAGTTATACACCATACAACTCACCTATGTTAAGTGCACAGTCTGATGGATTTTAGTAAATTTAATATAAGTATATAGAACACTTCTAACAGCCCCAACATCCCCTCATTGCTACATGTAATAAACAAGCCATGTTACCCTCAGTTCCAGGCAGATGCAATTTTTTCATTATTTTTGTTATTTTATTACTTAGTACAACATTTCTGAGGTTCATCCACATGGTTACGTGTATCAATAGACTGTTCATTTTGACTGCTGCTTAATATTCAATTTTATGAATATACTACATTTTGTTTATATATTTACCAGTTGATGGACATTTCAGTTCTTTTCAATTTGGGACTATTATTTAAACGCAGCTATTTTAAAAAGTCTTTGTGGAAATATGTTCTGATTTCTCTTGGTTGGATGTCTGACAGCTGAAGTGTTGGGTTGTATTAGCCACCGTGTGAAATCCAAGGAGCCTTCTCCCTCTTCCTTTGACTGCCTTCCTTGATATTGCAAAACAGTATATGAGTATATGTCTAATATACTGTATTTATCTTCTTGAATTCATTGATATTTGTTAAATTCCCCCCTCTGTTAACTAAACTAGGAGTTCCTTAAAGATAAGAATAGATGCTTCTTGTGATATGTTAATGTTTTTAACAAAGATGAGTATACGGTAAAGTTTCGAGTGAATAAATAGCCAGAAACCTTGAGGAAAACAAGCTATTGCACAGCCACGTGCTGGATTGTATTATCCTTGGCTAACTTAGGAACTGTATTACCAGGACCCTTTTTCTGTTTGGTCCCAGTTAGACTTGCCCAATGGAAGAACTTGCATCAGATTTGGAAGGAGAAAGTGAAAGAGAAGCCATAACTCTCCCAAGGTCTTGGCGCTGCGATGCTGTGGTGGACAGAGCAGTTGCAGCTGGCCTGCCCAGCCTGTTCCTATCTTCTCTGCTCCTCATCCTGTTTCTCCTTCTCATTCTGGGTTGTGTTGGTCAACAGCAGTCTCAGGTCCACCACCAGGCTCCTTACTGTGGACCCACAGAGGTGAGATCTCTGTCCTTCTGCTCCTCCTCTTATGATCCCCCTTTCACGATCTGATCCCCCAAGTACAGTCTGCTCCTGCAAGTTCTGATGGCCCCACACCGTGCTGCAGTGAGACCAGTTAGCAGCTGCTTATCTGATTCTTTAGTCCCCTACTGCAGGTCTGCACTTTCCGGATCTTATGACATTTGGCTAAGATCTAATTCCCTTCACAAAGCCTTCATTTAGTATCACTTATAGAGCTCAGTTTTCCGGGCCAACCCTGACAGCTTCAGCCCTCCAGGCACGGGCCATATGTAAACCTTCATTCTGAGAGCCTGGAGCAGCAGTCTGGCCCTTCTGCAAAGCCACCTCATCTGCACTGAGCAGGTGGGTCCTCCCCGTCCTACGTGATATTTATTTCAAAAGGTCTCTCCATGCAGAAAGCATTACCCATGAGATCTAGGAAGAGTTTTGTTTCCAGAATTAAAATGTCAGTGCAGATATTTTAATGATATTGTTTTTCCTTTTTTTCTTCAGTTGGAATTTAATTTTTTCCTGATAACATTTTAATAGCCATTAGAACTCCTAGGTAATTGTCATCTCTTAAGTCTTCCTTATTGGTGTTAATTGCCATCCTGAATCCTGGGGAAGACAAAATAATTAAAGGAAACAGGGAAAGAGACAGATCTAGAGTGGTTTTATTAAAAAAAAAAGGGCAAAAGAAAGAGCAAGAGAAAATCTAAGAATCTAAGAACCAATTAAGGTCACTGTCATTCTTTTTTCTCTTACTTCATTTTCACACTTGCCTTCAATTGTTTACTTTAGAATAATGATATTTTATTGAGTAAAATTAACATTTCCTGTCCTCTTGCTTTTTCAAACAGCGAGCTGAAGCATTCAATATTCCTGCCCAGCAGTACATTGTCTTCTGATAACTTGTCAGTTGTAATTGGAACATACTGTAGATCAGAGGCAAGAAGAGTGTCGCCACTAATGGTCTTTTGGGCGAGTTATCACAGAGGGACGCTCCCTGCCAAGGAGGTAGTTGTCTGGTCGTGATCTCTTGTGACAAAAGCAACGTTCTAAGAGTCACGAGATAATTGGTGGTCATGTCAGTACTTAGGGACGCTAATGAGTCCAATTCTGGGAGCTCAACTATGAAGTGGTACAACGTTCTGTTGAATCTTGTTCTGAGAGCCAGACTTGCTTTTTCCCACAGAGTGTCACTTGTGTGCTTCCCTGCATTACATATTTTGAAGGCCAGTAAGGGACCTATCCTCCTGGGAAAAAAGATTAAAGAGAACTTAATACATTTTAAAAGCTCGCCAAAAAACGCCACACATGTTGGCAAAATATTCACTGCAAAGGAAATGGTCAATTTAAATAAGAGAGAAGACCAAGAATCAATCTGTGCTACTCAAATGGAAGAATATGGCCCTCCTGAGCCAGCCAGCAGGAAGATGAGGGTAATAAGTCTCCAGAGATAAATTTGTTTTAGAAAGGAGGGAATGCACTCTATGTTTGAGACTCAAGATTAAGAACAGGGTCTAGGTGTTGCATGATTCCGGAGATGGGAGGAGGGCTGATTGGAGCACAACTCAAGGCCGCAGGCAGCAGATCTCTGGGAGCCTGCCGCTCCTGATGTCCTGAGCCCCATATGTGCACATGGCCGTTCTAGTGGGGACTCAGAAGAGCACAGCCAAGGTGATGTGGTGTGTAAGCCTGAAGTCTTCCTACACCTGGACTTGAATCCCAGCTACCAGACTTAGAAGTTGAGTGACTGTGGGAGAGTCATTTGACTTGTATGTCTCAATTTTCTTTCCTATGGAGTGAGTGTATTAATAGCATTTACATCACAAAGCTTAAAAATGTGAGTTAATGTTTGTAAAGTTTTACGTTTATTTATCTACTTGCTTACTTATTACAGGCCTGGGAATTGAACTCAAGGCCTTTGCACTGCACTACGTCCCTGGTCCTTTTTTATTTTGCAACTGGGTCTTTCTAAATTGCTAAATTGCCGAGGTTGGGCTGGAATTTATGATGTTCCTGCCTAAATATCCCAAAATGTTCAGATAACAGCCACACACCACCACTCCTGGCTTACAAATTTCTTTTTAAAAAGTCCTTGTGTCCCACCTCCCCCACCCTGAATATACAAATATATCATCACAAGAGACTCTGTATAATAACCTGCATACTTTCCATAAGCACAGTTTGACCTTCATGCAGGCACATGCACACACACATATGTACACAAACACACATACACCGTTTTCCCCCAGCCATACCTTCTTGGTTCATTCAAACTACGTTCCTCTTCTATGCACACCCAACTACCAGTCCCCAATCACAGCCTCTGGCTCATTTCTGATTTCTAAGGAGCACAGCCCAAGGTACCTTTGTATTCTCCTGTGAAATCACTATTGGTCAACCATAGATTAACAGGCAAACAGGAAACCAATCCCAGGACCTTAACTCTCCATGCCAGAGGAGTTAAAGACAACAATCTGTTTTTCCTGCCTCATTGCACTATAGTCTACACAGGACGACACAGAGCCTACCACAAAATACAAGCTCTGTCTTCCACCCCAACCAATCACTAAGACCCCTCACAGTTGTGGGCTACCTAAGAAATGCAGAGAGTTTATTAATACTGATAGCAGCTCTCCATTTCTTCTTGCAATGAAGCACTGGCTTCTACTTTCAAAGTTGATGCTCAAGAAAATATTCTTACTTATATTTCAATCTGGTTTTTTGTTTACTTTTGTTTGCTTTAATCCAAATCAGTTGGCCTTTGCTTTGTTCTCTAGGGCTTGATTATATTTCCTAGGATTTCCATGAAAAACTAATGTATTTCTGGCTCAAATAGCCTTGAGATTGGCCACCAGTCAATCCAAGCAGATTTCATTTCAACAACCTCCTCAATCACTGTAGGTTTATGTACCATGCAGCTTATGAGATATTCTGGCCTCGTCATATTCTTTCATGCCTGGTATATCTTCATCTCATTGCTATGATTTTAAAGACTGGTATCCAGCCATAAGAATGCAATGAATTAATTTATCCATCATCCATTCCCTGCCTGCTTCTATCAAAAGCATTCAAGTAATTAACAAAAGAGTTCACAAGGGTAGAGAATGTAAAGACTAAACATGACCCCAAAATATTCTAGGTTCCTAAAAAAAGTTTAAATTGTGTTACAGATTGAACTTTAAGCTCCCCAGCACCAAAGTCAAGAGGGAAACTTATTCATGTGTTGCATACTTGAGTCGCTTTGTGAAGTCTGGTCACAAGACTGTTGTTGGATACCTACAGGCTTTTGTATCACTAAACTCTGAGAAACAGACAAGTATTTGTATTAGTTTGATGGAAAAGGGAACAGATTCCCTTTTCCTACATCCAAAGCCATAGAACTCCAGCACACAAGTACCTTCTTATTATGTGCAGCAGGGTTGTGTCCACGGCATCTGGACCACAGACAAGAAAGCCTGGAGCTGGGTTTCGGGATAGAAGTCTGACCTCTGCAAAGGTTGATTAACCCCAGGAGACTACGTTTCTTCTGTCTGTTTTAATCTGCATCAGACAATATGCCATTAATTTGCATTGATCTTCACATTCCACTTGCCCTTGGTGTTTTCTAGGGAGTAGAATCCAATTTTCTATGAGCTGGTTGGCCATCAGCTGGGTTAGAGTTCTGTGTGTAGGCAACACAGTGACATTATCGAAAGTTCCAGCTGAATGGTTACTTATGGGAGCTCTTTCAGACACTGGAAGGATTCTTTATCAAAATGAAAAATTAAGGTGATCATACTAGATACAGGTTACCTGTTATTTTTCTCAGTCTTTTTTTTTTAATCAAAGCTGTAGTGCCCTGTGACATGTACAAGCAGTTTCAGCATACAGAAATAAGCTTTAGATTTGAAATTGAGGCAAACTTCAATTAATCAATCTTGCAAATTTAATAATCTGTACAGTCATTTCTTTGCAGTGGTAATGAGGTATACATAGTAGGCAGTGCATTAAATGAATCTGATTTGCATTATAACATAGCCAAATGAAGATTTCTTGGATGAAGTGGAAATGGGCAAATAATTTTGTATTTTTAATGCCTTTATATGCCCTTGAACCTAAAGTAAAGACTATCCAAAGCTTCATATTTTCTAAAAGGACACTGATAACTAGTATTCTAGAAGACAGAGACCATGATTTCTTTTCCTTTCCAAAAGAAACATTTTCTATACAAGTTAAGAAAAATTGTTTAAGTCTCAAAGAAAATTTTATCTGAAGAGATTTTATTTTAAAACTATGTATATTAAATTACATATAGGTTATACATATTTATATGAACCCTGGAACTAAGATATCAGTAGATGGCAAATTACTTTCTATGTTTAAGGTATTTGCTAATAACACATAAAAAGTAAAACTGACAATATATGTCACATGTGTGATGGATGATGTAGATATGAAGACACAAGATTTGGAAGTAATATATCAATACTATTTACCAAGTACATTTAATTCTCTAAAGTACAGATAAGACTGCTATTCCCTGAACTATTGTGATTAGTTGAGTTATTCAAGATATGAACAGACAAACTGGGCACAGTGACATGTGCCTGTAATTCCAGCACTCTGGGAGATTGAAGCAGTAATATTTCAACTCTGAGCCCCGTCTAGACTCAGCAATGTAGAGAGACTGTGTCTCCAATAAAAATACGTATTTTTAAAAAGGGGCTGGAGCTATCGCTCAGTGTGAAGGCCCAGATTCAGTACCTAGTCGTACACAGACACACAGACACACACACAGAACTGTAAGCAACTGGGATGCACATAAGTCCCTGGCAGAAGCGTTGTGAGCTAACACACACATTGCGCCATGCTCTCTGCCATGGCAACAGAACGCTTCAAGGATGGCAGCTCCTCTCTCCTTCTAGCTCCCCGCATCAGGATGAAATAAAGCAAAGCACTGAGTCAACCCATGTTATACACATAAAACATAAGCTATATTATGTCATTATGGAGTTCCTTGCTACTGCAGCGTAACTTAACCAGTCCTGGATGACTGACTGGTTTATGACGCGGCCAGATCAGGGTAGGCTAACACCACAAGTGCTTAAACTCAGATCCATTTGTTTCTCATGCTACACGCCCATAGTGTGATTGTCTGATGACTCTACTCAGTATTCTTACTCAATATTTCTTGGTGATTGTCATTGCAGGAACAGGGATGCTATTCACTGGCTCTTAGAATGTCTGTTTGGAAATACTTCATTGGCCAAATGTGAGTCACGTGATCATACCTACGTTCAGAAGATACACCAAGTACAATCCCACCATGTACTCCGAGAAAAGAGTTAAAAATATGTCAGTGAAATGTTGTAATGACTAAAATAGTAATATGGTCCCTATTGCCAGGCCAGGTAAGAATACCAGTTGAAAAAGATTAGTTAATGAAAGGAAAAAAGTGAACTCTGGTAGCTTTAATTCCACATTCTAGATCCTTAAAATTGTGCAACTAAAATAATACTCTACTACTAATAATACTAGCTAGCATTAGGAGGCGGCGCCACGCATTAGCAATAGTATGGAGGATAATTATTAACAAACGATAACAGCTAATAACAACAGCAAATTGGTATTGACTAACAATAATGGCTAACAAGGAGGCAGAGCAGGCTAGTATGTAAATTATGAATTCCCAGCTAGTGGTTCTGTGACTTTGAGCAAGTTAGTCAATCTCTCTGCTGTCAGTCGCCCCCCTCTGTAATACGGTAATAATGACAGCCCCTCACTTGTGGAATTGTTCTAAAAATTAAATTAGTCCAGTAGAAAGCACCCTGCCCCACTGGATATTTCCTAAGCTCCTGTGGGCATCTGGCATGTGGCGAGTGCCCACCATGGATTCCATCCACAATGCCTCAAATACTGCCACCGTGACGGTGGTGTCTCAGCTCACCTAGAGCTTGGTTATGAAGTGTACCTCACTCCTCCTGCTCCTCCTCCTCACCTTCATCTCTTCTCGGCCTTACATCTGTCCACGCCTTGATTCCAATACCCTGAATTTTTCCTGAATTCTTTCCAGATAACTAATGCCGAAGTATGAGAACTAGTAGTTTAGTCCTTTATGATTCTCATCAATAAGTTTGTATATGTTCTAATATGGGTAAATATGCATGGTTCCCATATAGGTTTTGATTAGAAAAAAAATAATATCATAATAAAATTCAGAAATAAGAACTCCCCAGCAAAATAAAAACTCTATCAGGTTGTTTTTATACATGAAAGTCTGGTCTCCCTAAGAAGAGTCTCACCTGTAATTGTTCCTGGCAGTTCACTAGCTCAGAGTAAGAAACTGAAGAAAGTGCACTTATTGTTATTTGGAAAACCTCAGCTGTGCATCTGGAATACACAGTTATATGTCAAGTGAGGTGCAAAGAGGTTCCAGCACTGTCCCCTCAGTAATTATTCTTTACAACTTTGTGGGAAGCTGGCAAAGCCACATGACTCTTCTCTGCCCCAGAGCCTGCTGCTAAAACAGGAAACCAGACCCGCTGCAGATGGAGATGTTCAGAAAGCAGGTCTGTGGTGAATTAGGACAGGAGATTAATACAAGCACTTAGTTAGGAAGCATGCGGAATTTCTTACATAAAGATGTGACCACAGCTGCACAAAGTTTTACTGTTCTACACTAATTAATTTAAAATGGCCCTTTGTCTGGGAACTTCAAAGTAGCATGAAACTCTAGACTTGCATCATCCCCTGGTACAAAGGGAGAAGATGGTCTTCGTTATTTGTTGTCCTCTTTAACTTCTGAAAATTTTAGCACTTCTCCATTTAATTGATCCAAGATCATCAGATGTTTTATTAGAAATAAATTCTAATAAGACTCATGCCTGGCAAATTGATTTCACCTACAATTCCCAGAGTCCACCACCTGAAAGAATTTGCTAAGAAAAAGTTATTTCAGAAATGGAGAAGTGCACAGTTATCATATACCCACAGAGCAAGTAAGATTCCCAGACGGAGGACACCTGACCGGAAGAGGGCAGCCAGTCTGGATTCCGCCTATGCAGCAGTTAGGTGGGCTGTAGCTAATCCATCCCCTGTCGATGCCAAGGGTCTGATGCCCCATCCAGGTTCCGAATGAAATAAGCATCTAAGAGTCTGAGATGCACACAGCAGCCAGTACTTACACCAAGACACAGCAGCACACAAGGTTCCTTTCCGGGTGACATCATCCCTGTTCCATTGTCAATATCCTCTGTGATTTACCCTCATGCACCTCAGCTGATGAAAAGACATCAGGGAAAATTACGAAGCCAGGTGTGGTGACACCCACCTATAATCCTAGCATTCTCGGAGGCTGAGGCAGGAGGCTTGAAAGTTTGAGTCTGGTCTGTTCAACTTAAGCAAGTTACCAAGACCATGTCTCAAAATTTTAAAAGGGCTGGAATATGGTTCAGTGTAAAGGCCCTGGATGCAAGCCCTAGTACAAGAGAAAACTAAATATGAATTAAGTGACTATAATGTGACTATAATACACATGTGTGCGCACGCACACACACACGGGTATGTAAATATATATGCATATAGTGAATACATAATTAAATAAAATTAGTAAGAAGCCATGTATTTGGAATGGGTCCCTGCATTGGGCCCAACACACCGAATCAATATATGGTGTTTAATCCTAGTATCTAAACTCTGGCTGGCTATAGAAGACCTGTAGCCAATTAACTAACTAAGCTGTAACCAACTGATATTGATTGATTGACTGAGAAATGGCCAGAAATGTTTTCTGTGCCTCAGTTCCATTTTTCTATAGATTCTGTCTCGAGTGCCTTGTTGGTTTTAGTTCTCAGAACTTCTGGTTCTAGGAGTTGTCTGATCACTGAATAATTTTTAGTTTGGTTTAGTGTGATTTTTCTTTGCCTGTATAAACTCTACTTGACATAACCGGCCTAAGGAATTTTTCCTTTTAACTATACGTACATATAAATGCACACTGTGGTTCATCCTTCTCATTCCATGTCACCTCTGCATTCATTTGGGTACGTGGCTACAAGTGGGGCTCAGTCACCTTTGACTGGATTTCAGCTCTCTGCCTCCTCTCTGTGGCCAAACTGAGTCAACCCCTGGTAACCTCTGCCCTGCGAGAGACACGGACACATCTGCAGGGCTCACTCCACTGACGCCCACACCACGTGGGGACTGTGTAATACACTACAGTGACCATTCCTAAGTCACAGCATTGCCTCGGGGAAATACATCCACCTTCTCTGCACCCACTGATGAACCCCCAGGGAAGACGGGGCTGGATCCCGCTAAATGCTTAGACTCATGGGTCCTCTCTCTCCCTCCCTCCCTCCCTCCCTCTTTCTCTCTCTCCTCACGTGCTGATTGAGCAGAAAGCAGCTCTTGGTCTTCCATCCAGCTCTCTTCTCTCTCCTGCCATGGATATCTCAGCAATTTACTGTTTTTATGTCTTGCATTTTGTTGTCCTGTCTGCTCTGTGTCTCACTTGACCGTCACATCCAAACCTAACTTCCTTCCTGATCGAGGCTCTGCTGAACACTGGCCATCCTGGTGGAACAGACTAGATACAGGGCAGAGGGCAGCCACCAGGGCATCTGCCAGTTTAAACAAGCTTCCTGTGAGAGGGACCCCCGGTCATGCATGAGACACTGAGATCTTAGGCATTCACCAGGAGGAAGAAGTATCTGGCAAAAGGCACACAAAAATCTGTAAAGCTGTAGTTTGAAATATAATTTCATATCACAGCATTCAATGTAAACACCACAAAATACTAATTTTATGACCTAATATTTGGAATTCTTACATTTTGCATTAAAATCCTTTATTTTTATAATGTTCCTGCTGTGTTTCAAAATATGGCTTACAAATATTAAAAATGAGTTTACAAGAGCATGTTTCTGCATCATGATTAGAAGTATTTCTTTCAAGTTCCATGACATAATGTGGTTGGTCTTTAATTCAATAACTGATATGCCACAGTGGATACAGAGCTCCTTGCTGCATTCTTCCTCATGCTGCTGGCTTGTGGAACGCCATGGAAAATGTCTGCACTGTCTAAAATGTAGGTAACATGGCTGGACCAGCCAGCACACCCGGGCAAGACGATCTTCACCGGATTTTCATGCATCTCATGAACTTTCCAAATCAGCCCATCTTTGTCCTCCTATCTAAGCGATCAGGCCTACCTGGGTCTGAATTAAGCAATACGAGCCCAGCTGCAAATACCTCCACCTTGCGATGGCCCGTGCTACCATGAAGGCTTTTGGGGTCCCCTTCAATGGGAAGCTGACAAAGCACGGGCCCCAGCACAATAATCTGCTTGCTGTATGCCCAGTCCGTACACATTCAGAATCTCTCTGCTTTCTTTTAAAATAATAGTTAAATAATTTTCATATTTATTAAATTTTAAAAATAAGGTTAAAAGTTCTATTGAGCTCTCTGGACAGGACAGAGATGGAAAATATTGGTAAACTGCACAACAGACAGCTAGCTGCTAAACAATATATCCTTTTGTACCTTCTACCCTACTAAGACAAGAAAACTCTACCAGCTGACTTCTGATGGAGCATAATCCACCCTAAAACTTAGTAGCATGAAACAACAGTCATTCATACTTCTATTCGGGAGAGGCATGGTCCGGGCTTAGCTGTGTGGTTCTCATGCTCTCTGCTAATTTCATTCACACATCTGAGATACCCAGTTTTCATCTGGGCAATCCCTCCATCTGCATGTAATGCAGCATGAAGACCTCATCAAATGGCAGTGCCTTGTTCTTGGACTTCCCAGCCTCCAGGACCAGGAGCCAGACAAAGTCCTATTCTTTAGAAATAATGCATCGTCAAGTATTCTGTTATAGCCACAGAAAATGGACTAAGATAGAGACCCAGGCTAGAAATTGGAACAAATCACTTCCAGTGGAAACCACTGACCAAAGCCAGGTACAGGGCCAGCCTTAGGGAGACGCCACCTCACAGTGAGAAAGGTCCAGAATCACATTACCAGGAAGGTAGAAAAGCAGACAGGGATAACTATTGTCATTTTTGCAAGCAATTTGCTGCAGCAGTGTATTCATCTTTTTTAATTTTTTTTCTCCATTCTGTAAAGTTTTGACATCATAAAAGCTTGGTGGCTTGGGAGAAACTGTGCATCTCACAGCTAGCCAGTCCTTACACACAGCAAGGGCTGTGGCCACAAGCACATCTTTTATAGACTACCTAACCCTGAGTCTATGCTTCCTTTTCTAACTCACACAGAGTGCCAATATTTCTTCGGCCCTAAACCACCCCATGGCTGGGTACTGGGCAGCCTATGTCTGGGAGCCTACTGACGTTGTGCAGCTAGTCAGGCCTAATCCCAAGCTGCGTGCCGGGTCCACCTTTCCTCTCTTGTGGAAACCTTCACAAAGGCTCGGGCCTCAGCTTCCCTTCGTCCCTGTCTTCTGGCTCTTGACCTCACCAGTGTCCCCTGCGGCCCTGCATGGCACACTGTGACCGTTCTGGGTCTATGAACATAATAAACATTTCTCCTTCCCAGCCATTCTCATTTTCCCCATTAGCAACACCTAGTTTACTGTATCATATCTAACATTCACGTTCAAAGAACAAACAGCTGTAGGTCCACATGGGGGGAAAAATTGAAGAGTAACAACTGAAAAGGAGAAAGATCCTTTCATTTTCCAGCGTCTCTTGCATTGAAGTATCGTCAGAGAGCACAGTTCTGGGAGACAGAGAGACAAAATTAAAGGCATAAGTTGGAGTTTCTGAGAAAGCTATTTAAAAGTGGTAAGACCTGGCTGATTTAACTGTTCTGCCTTGACTCTGCCACTTCTTTTGGCAGGAGTGTGGAAGCAACGCCACAGTTTAGGCAACCAGTTTAAAACCATGAGGCAGCAAGACTGAATGAGAAAGCCATATCCTAAAATGGCCGAATGGAAAGAAAAATGGGGACAGAAAAATGGGATAGTCTGCTGACAAAGTCTTACAATGAAAAAGTAAAACTTTTTACTTGATTACCCAATTTAGGGCATTTACATAACTCAGTCATGCCAAATATACCATTCTCGCCTATACAAAGGAGCCAGGGGGTTGAGTGTGGCTGAGCCTGACTGCGAAAGTAGGTGTAACCTACTGATAATCCCAGATACACACACGGACTTCTCCAGAGAACTCAGGTAGGGTTTGGACAGTACGACCTGCACATGAGCCAGTGTGGGAAATAAAGAAAGGGACACTTGTCATTAAATGCTTTCTATTGTGTCTCTTCACAATAGCTCACTCTTGCCTGGAGAGTGTGTGTATTTATGTTTATTTATTCATCCATTTGTTTATTTATTTTCATTTACTTATTTTTGTACTACTTTTACTTGGCCCAAACTTGCTCTACAGAGTCTGTTTTTCTTTTTTGTTTTGTTTTTAATAAATACGAAACTTAGCCACCATTTATGCTTGTTTTGACCAATTCTTTATCTGGGACAGAAAGAACCTGGAAATCACCTCTAGAAGGAGAATACAGCACCCAAACCCTGCTAACATGAACACCTCGGCACGCAGTGGTCAGGGAAACTTTAATATATTCACAATGGTGCAACCATACAGGAGAGAAAGACAAGAAAATGTGTTTCCAAGTTGGTCTCCTCCATCACTGGACGTGTCTGAGAGAAAGGCGAACATCAGAAAGAACAAGGACACAAGGAGCACACAGACAATCCCCCAGGACGCACCCAGCAGGAGGCCCAGCCCTGCTCTACAGCACAGCCCGGGATGAGACACACGGCATTTCAAAAGTGCTACTTCTGATGCAGTATTTGGTGCCATGGAAACAAAGATGAAAATGTATACAAAATGGAAATAAAAATGAGAAGGCTTGTAAATAATGTTTTCCCCAGAAATATAGGAATTTATCTGCTCTTCTCAAGGAAAATCAATAACCTTGAAGAATTGACTGCATTAATGGGTTAAGGTCTTTGTAAATTCTTTAATTCATTAAACAAATATTAATCAAGCACTTGGATAACTGATGTATGAAGATTCTTTTAAAAATTAATGCTTCCATCGTTCAAAAGGTACTTAAGAAGCAAATAGCCACCTCCTTCCTGGTCCTTCACTTCTCTCTTTTCTTCTTTCCTCTCTTCCCCTCTCTTCTATTTACTATTCATGTCTTTTCATTCTCTTGCCTTCTTTTCAGAAAAGTAAAGTGAGAAGAATCGATTAACCTTTATTTTCTTTCTTTAGCTCTGTGATTCTCAAAACACAGAACAAGCGATAATAGTATGATACAAAGAAACTTTAGATGAGATTAAATAATGTCAAGCATGTGGTGAGAAGTTTTTTCTATTTTCCATCTTCTCTCTCTCTCTTCGAAGTTAATTTCTTTTTGCTATCATAAATGTTTTTACTATCATAGTATAAAGCATTAGTTATTGTGGAAATCAAATGGTAAAAATATAAAATATCCTATCAATGTACAGAAGTATTGTTTTTACTCTTAGCTGTTTTTCTTCCACATGTTAAGAGTCAAAGCAAGAGACTTAAAAGAATCTGAGAAAAGCAACTGCAGGTCTTGGCACACACTTATTCCCTGGTGTGGTGGCTTAAACTATATCCTCCATAAAGACGTATGTTCAAGTCCCAACCATTAGCACCTACGGATATGACCTTATTTGGAATTATACTCTTTAAAGGTTTAAGCAAGTTAATATGAGCTCATACTGGATTATACATGGAATAAATCACTCTGACTTCCTACTTAGCTATACTGTATTTCCATTAATACATTTCCTCATCAAAATATGAGCCCCAGAAAGTAAGGTTTTGTAAGTGTTTTATCAATACCGTATACTTAGACCAAAGTTGGTAAACGTTCTCTGTCATGGTTTAACCAGTTAAGCATTTTACCTTCGGCACAATGTCTATTGCAAATACCAGTCTGTCATTGAACTGTGAAAATAGTCATGAACAATTTGTGAATGAGTAAATAAGTATTTGTATTCCAACAAACAGCAGTGGACACCAAAATTGAAATTTCAGGTAATTTTCAAAGGAATGAATATTATTCATCTTTTGGTTTTTCGGAAGCACTTATAAATGTAGAAACTGTTATTAGCTCGCAAACTGTAAAGAAGCTAACAGCAAGCCAAGTTTCCCCTGTGACCATGCAGATCGTGGCCACACGCTCTCAAAGAATGTTTGGTATGTAGACAATGCAGAATGTGTATTTGCTGAACAAATTAATATGAAGACAGAGTTAATATTTGTAATTGAACATTAATAATAAAGATGAGTAAAAATAAGAATTTGTTGAAACAAAATTCCTAAAATTATGTCTTTAATAATGGGTTTTATTTTAGCACTATTAATCTGCTGAGTTTGCCTACTACACTCAAAGAGTGCAACTGCTTTGCAAATAACCAAAGAATGTCTGTGAGTGCTGTAAGTCGGTTTTAAAAATTGAATGCAGATTCCTTTTCACTCTTTACTTGCAGTCAGTTTCAGGGTTAACTCAACTTGAATCCAGGATAAAGCTTGTGATTTCTTTGTGCAACAGAATAAACTGAGCGTTCTGTGACTTCAGAGGCTGGCCATGCAGCTCCTGCCTTTGTCTTCTCAATTGCTCACGTTCTACCTGCCCCTTCTTAGAATCCTCCATTTCAGTCCCCAGCTGCTAGGTCTTTGGAAGCTCAAGTCACCTGGAAGGGTCACAGGGACATACCAAAGTCGATGGGCCCAGCTGAACCCAGGCTTCAGGTCATCCAAGCCTAAGTTTCAAGTCACCCCTGCCCGATCCCCCGAGGCCCCCAGTTGAGGCCAGTCCTCTTACTGAGTCCAGTCATCACACACACAGCCTTCTAGCTGAGGCCCATGTGTCACACAGCATAGCCAATCATTCTTGTGTACTCTGTCTGAATTCCTGGACCTGGAGATGCATGCACATCGTAAACAGTAATTATCGAAGGCCCCCTCTTTAAAGGTGGTTTGTAGTAACATTTTCTAAGAAAAAATTATTTACAATACCAGACCAAAAATAAAATTACAATATAGTTTGATAAAACCAAAGAACATTTTTCATTTCAGCCATAAAATTAACTAAAAATTAAAGTGCAGATACAATGCAAATTTAAATTTACTTTTAACAATAGTGCCCTGAAAAGTAATTCAGAGAAGAATATGAGAATAAGCTCAATAGCTTCCTTAAATACAAATAGGCAGAAGTTTTACAGAGTACCACTGAGTGAAATAATATAATACAGAGGAGAAATGGAAATTTTGTAAAAGATTCTGGCTCAGAGCCACACATTTTTATTTGATTATTCCCACGGCTAATCAGTTGCGAAATTCTGCAACTTTTACCAGCATTTCTGTTATTTCTTTTATAAGACACTACAGACCAAGTTCATCTTTTCTCAGCTTCTCTCTTTCATTACCCAATAACTCCTCACCTTTCTTCAAGCATCTTGCCATTAAAGACAGCTCTCCCTGCACTTCTAAAGACTTTCATTTTAAGCATAAAACTGAGGTTACTTCATGTCACTCTTTTCTTCAAAAAACTTTAATGGCATCCTTTGTGTGTTTATAATCTTCAGCATGGCCCCCAAGGTCTTCAAAGACTACCTTCAACTTTAACCAGTCTCACTCTCATTAAACTGTCTGCCTTCCATTCACATATTACTCACCACGTTAATAATGTGGGTATTAGTTGGATACATCCTTCATTCATATCACCTTAGTAAAGAATGTTCATAATAGCAAACAAGTTAGTGAAGAATGTAGACAGTTTGGAACTGGAGACAATTCATAGATTATAAATCAAGGGTCTTAGACTTTGAAAAAAGACTTTATTGGTTCACAGATGTGAAAAGTGATGTTCTGATATTCTCAATCTTCATCTCGCTTCCTCTCAGTATTTCTTTCCTCTGAGGAGGTGCCACTACGGCACATCTCTCTGCAGGTGTTAATTCCTAGGGGCTCTAGGATTATACGTCACCATTTCTTTCTTGACAAAATCAGTAGTAAGTACAATTTTTTTTTTTGGTAGTTGAGAGATAAATCTTAAACTTAATTTCATTGGCCTGGCTTGGGTTGTGATTTCAACTCTAAGCTAGGAAGAATAAATTCACTACTTAGCCAGGCTTAAAAAATAGACCTGGTTAAAAAAAAAAAAAATAGACCTGGTGATAGAGCCAATACAGCCCAAATTAAAGAATGAAACTGGGACAAAGATAATTACCCACTATGATGTCACACCAGGGACAGGCCTGAATGCAGACTTGCATGGACAGTGCTAATCTACTGCACGACTTACCAAAGCTGGTGGGAAAAAGCATTCTACCGAGTGTAGCTACCTTTGAACGTACGGAATTTACTCATGAGAAAGAGGGCACAGATGTGATCTTTGTGAGTCTAGGGGTTGTTCGTAGGGTTAAAAAACAGGAATAACCGAAAGGTATGTTTTTTAGGTTTTTAGGTAGGGTTCCTATTGATACCTGAAATTTAAAGGAAGAAATACTTTATTTGGCCCAGTTCTAGAGGATTCAGTCCATGGTTGGCTAGCTTCGATGCAGAAAGGTCATGGGGTGCAAGGGCGTGGTGGAGCAAAGTGGCCATCAGCAGATTATGCAGTGATGAGTATTGCACCCCCTTGATCCAATCAGAGTCTCTTAATCCAGTCAAAGTGACAAGTAGGGCACACACACAAAAAAAAACCCAAGCTGACTAAAGGTAGGCCATACGGAGAGAACAGAATTCAGGAGAGTGAAAGTTAAAAGACAATATTGAGCTCTACCATGGATGAGCCCAAGACCAGAGGCTCTGGGTTCCGGAAGAGGGTAGCAAATGGCACCTGTACTCCCAAATGGGATGTGTTTAGGATAGACATAAGGCACCCAGTTACTGCTAGGAAATACACATTTACCTGTACATTCATACCTAGACATTCATGCACACACATTCCGAGTCCCGAGTGAGCTGGAAAACCTGCCTGTGGCCAAATCTGTTGACCAATGAATGGACCCTTCCCTAGCATGTCATATACTACTACTAAGTATTATCACTAAGTAAACAATCCAGCAAATGACTTGGATTTGAGGCCTCAATACATACGTTCAATTTTAGTGAAATGACTTATTTGATAATTCGATCTGTATTGAGTCTCCATTTCTCAATCTCTGACATAAAATAATACATCCCTAAAAATGCTTTAGGTACTTGATTTAGTGTAGGATTCAAGTGGTTCTTGTTAGTATTATTAAGCATTTCTGTCATTCCTCATTCTTTGAGTGAGAAACTAGTCAATTTCCATGCAATAGAAATTTTAAAATTTTATTAAGATGTATTAATTATATATAATAATGGAGTAAAATATGATATTTCAATAAATGCATATAGCATGCCCTGATCTGAACAAGGTAATTAGCATTTCGCCCTCTTCATACCATTTCTTTATGTTTGAAGCCATTAAGTTTTTCTTGATAAAAATATATAATAGGTTGTCTTAAATTATACTCACCCCCCAGTGCAGTAGGGCAGTATAATTTATTCTTTGTATCAAATATACTTTGGTACCTGTTATCTGTTTCTTGATTTTGAGAATTTTACAATGTAGGGCAGAAAAAAATTAACAAGCATAAATTAGGAGTTAAACACAAAATATTAATTTAAACTCTAGCAGGTCACTGATTATATGTGTAAAATCAATCTTATTTTACTCTAAAAAAATAAGCAATGTGATTTCATTTCTCTCTCCTTACAGCCCACTGCTTACTATCCCTTTCCTATAAACTGGTTTTTGTATTTATCAATTCATCTAATGAGCTTCTCATGCAAAATGAGATAAAAGTTTCTTTCATTTCTTCTCATAGCATCTGTTTGAGAAATGACTCTGTGTAGAATTTGGAACAAGAATATATGTCACTAGAATATTAAAGCAACACAGATGATTAAAATATCACACCTTGCCTGTTACTTTGGCAAGCTGAAGGAGAAAACAAAGATGAGATATTAGCATGTGTTTTTCACATGAATATGTTACAGAAAAAATAACTTTTAAAAAAAACCAACTTTTCATTTTTTCATGTATATTTGATACTTTAAATTTTTCATAACTTACTTAGATGATCCTCTTGAATAAGAGCTTGACAACCCAGAAATGGAATATATAAGTCAAACTTAGAAGAGCACATTTTTTTTCACCAAGGGAAGAATATTGAATATTTTTTTCTTTTAGTATTCAGGAGATTTGTCCTGAGTTAGCAGATTCGAGTTTAATATATCTAGCTTTTTAAAAAACATAGATTCAAAATGAAAGATTCCTTGTGTAACTCTTAAATATTTAAAATCCTTGAATCCAATTTTATTTGGTAAGATGAAGTAAGTAAGTCATCTGGCACATATTTTAAAACAGCAATTTTATTGGAATTCACCGACCAGATGATTCACTCATTTAATGTGTACAACTCTGCAGCCATCTCTACAATCTCATTTTAGACCATTTCATCACCCCCAAAAAGAACCCTGCTCCCCATTCCTTTGCTCACTAGTCCCCGGTACCTCCTAATCTGTTTTCTGTCCACCTGGATTTGCCTGTTCTGGACATTTCATATAAATGAAATCATACAGTATGTGGCTGCTTGGGACTGGACTCTTCCATTTAATATTTTTCAAGGTTTATCTGGGTTATATCATGTATAATTATTTCTTCCTATGGCCAAATAATATTACATTGTATGGCTATTCCACATTGCATTTATCTCAGTTAATGGGCATTTAGATCATTTTCGCTTTTTGGCCATTATAAATAATGCTCCTATGAACATAGCACACACGTTTTTATGTGGGCAAAAGCTTTCATTTCGTTTGGGTACGTGCCTCAGAGAAGAACTGTTGGGTCATATGGTAATGTTTGTTTAACCATTTAAGAAACTGCCAGGCTGCTTTCCAAAATCTCTGTGCTTCTTCCCAACAATATGTGAAGAACTGACTTTCTCAATACCTTTGACAAAACGCTTGTGATTTTCTGTCTTTTTATTACAACCATCCCAGTGAGAATGAATTGTTATCTCAGTACAATTTTGACTTGCATTTCCCTGATGGCTAACGACATAGAGCGTTTCTTCATGTGCTTCCCATTTACATTTCCAAAAAAGGAAATATAAACCCTAAACTTTAAAGAGGGCTTTGGATTAATTCCTAAAGCAATCTCATTTTCATTATCGCTGAAGATGTGAAAGTTCTTAGAAATACTCATTAGAAAAAAGTCTACTGAGATACGTACCCATGCTTTAGTTGAGTTAGCTTTTGATTGTTATAGCGTAAGAAATACACACGCGCACAGAGCAGTACCTCTGTTCACGGATGCTTTTGTTTCCAAACAATTTGGTTCACAGACAGAAGCATTTGGCAAATTTTTGTTTTTGTTTGCAAATTCTGCATCGGGTGACACACGCGACCACAGCCATCTTTCCCACACAAACACATACATGACTGATCATAAATAGTGCTACCTTGGCTCATGGACTTAATTTGTTCTATGGGCTATATATCTATAGATTAGATAGATAGATAGATAGATAGATAGATAGATAGATAGATACCACAATCTTATCACATATATGAACTTCTTTCTGACATTTGTCTTCTCACTTTCTTGATGGTATCCTTTGAAGCACAAATGTGTTTAATTTGAAGAAGTGCAATCTCCCTTTTTTGGCCCTTACGCTTTGATATTTTATCTAAAAAGGCTTTGCTTAACATAACCCACTGTTAAGATGGTTTATTATTTCTACATTTTCTTCTTCTATGTTAACTAAAATATGAGCTTATGCTCTTTTACATTTAGGCATATAATATAGTTTGAACTAAATTTTTGTGTATGTTTGAAGAATGGGTTGAAATACATTCTGTTACAGTATGGATATATAGTTGTTTAAGCATCATTTATTTAAAAAACTATTGTCTCCACCTTGAACATTTTGGCACTCCAATATAATTTTTGATCCTTGATCTGGTTGTCAGAAGTCTAAATAATCTAATCTAGATTTTTCCCCCTTTATTTACAGTACTGGGAATCAAACTCGCCATAGGGCTACTTCCTAGTCCTAAGACAGATTGTTTTTTAACTGTAGTGAATCTAGATTGTTAAATTTTTCCTTTAGAATTGTCTGTCATTTGATAACCCTTTAAATACATACATAGCACTTCAAGCCTAAACTTTAAAGAAGGTTTTGGATTAATTCCTAAAGCAATCTCATTTTCATTATCACTGAAGATGTGAACATTCTTAGAAATATTCATTGATTTCCTTGAATTTTGCTCAGCAAATCCTTATCTCTGAAAGTTATAAAACAATGTTCTAACTAAAGTTCCCTCGTAAATTTTACAGTTGACAAAATCTAATATCTAATCCCAGTTCAATTACCTGGGAGTCCTTTTTAGTTCTGTCAGTAGGCCAAGGCAGGCGTGATGTACAAAGTAGTGAAAAGCATATCCTGGGTAGATTTGTGAGAGTATTTTTAGCAGGAATATTTCCGACACAAAACACGGAACAATGAAGACAGAGTCACATAAATATTGTGTCCTGAAAACCTCACCACCTACTTAAAGGCATATCTATTAAATATACACAATTAACCAAAAGACACCCTCAATTTTCTAGTTATCTCAAGGATCTTATCCAACAAGATCCTGTTACTATTCACGATCTTCCTACAGGACAGTGATAGTCCAAAGGCCAGGATGGCGCAGAAGTATGCAGCGGGAGCAGGATAATCTAGCACAGTCTCCTGTTCTGGACACCCCCAGCCCAAAAGGACCATGTTTCTCATCATTCAGCTCACCTGCCCAGAAGTCTTCATAAAAAGTCTCGGGTATCAAGAGCAGCCAGAGAGGGTAAACACCAATTTACAAGTACTTTCCAAGCATCAAATTTGCTACGATTCCATGGGCAAGTCACAGGGCAACCAGATTCAAGCCCACAGGAAAAAAAAAAAAAATCTGTGTTCAGAAGGAAGAGGCTGCAAGCACAGCTAATTTTGCAGAACAAAATATCAGGCAAAACATGGGTCATTTTATAGGGGAGCCAAAATAAGGGCATTAGCATGAGACTCTAAACAAGAGTTGCATGTATGGACTACTACTGAAACTATTCTGCTGTTTCTAGTAATTCTTTAACAATTATTTTTGTCTCATTTAAGGAATTATATTACTATTTCAATATAAGTAATGCAAAAATGGAGAAATGAAATATAAGGAAAAAAGCGATGTTCAAAATGAGATTGTATTCTGATCTTTGTCATCACTCAACCCTCTTTTCGTAGACAACAATTTTTGACTGGTCCTACTTTTGGCCTTTTAGCGATAATACTAAGTTAGATATTTGTACCTTTATGTCTTAATTTATCAATATTAAGTAGTTTCTGGTCAGGTTCCACGATGACCCAAGGCATATTTAGCACATTTGTTCTATACTTTTCCCACCTACTCTCTCTTCCCCTCTTATATTTTTCACTATATTTCTATTTTAAATCTTAGAGTAAGACCTCCATTTTTGACCCCTCCATTTTTCAGCTCCCACTGCGCAGCCTCCACTTACTTGCCCCATGGTCAGCGTCTGTCAATCACTGCATTGCTTCGACAGTGTTAAGCAAGTTGGGTGGCATGTGCAGTCTGATCTCTACTTACAAAACAGACTGTACATTCATAGTTCGGTTTGAATAATTGTGAGCTAATAGAGAGTACTGAACACGATGGTTAAGCAGAAATAGACGGTGTACCTAAATTCACAAAGAGGCGACCCTATGTCCTTTGAACTGAGTTGCTAGAGGATTCAACATCAGTGTCAAATGCATTCTGTCACATTCCGTCCCTCATTCAAGAGGATGACAAATTTCATTTTGCTTCAAACATAGAACCTGACTTTCTCATACTACTTTGTAAATCTCTTGGAGAATCTGATTGCATTTATTTCTATTTCTTGTTGTCAGAAAGAATTTGTGTTTTATCTCATTCCTAAAAGCAGCCACTTTCCTTATCATATGACTCGTTAGATGATATAAAATGCTTCCAGGCCATCAGCACAGCTATCTTTTTCATATTTCTTTTTATTTGTCTCCATGTTCTGTTCTATCGTTTCCGAAGGACTTTGATACCTTTTTTCTCTTGTATTTCTTTAGAAATTGTGTAGAAAAGATGGATTTAATGAGTATTTACAGGAATGAATATTTTTTATTTCTTAGAGTTCTAGGCCCCCAGTTTTTGTCCCTCGGAATTTTATAGGCATCTTTTTAAAATGCAAGGTTGTTAAGGTAAGAATGTCAATGCCCATCCAATTCTTAATCACCTATGTGCAATGTAATCGTGTTTTTTTTTAAAAATTAATTATACATACATATATAGTGGACAAATTATAGCTTGGAGAATTATCTCAAAATGATCATAACAGCATAAGCACTTTGCTACTGCTCAGAATCCCTCCACCTGGCACCCTAGTCTCAAGTGCCAGCACGTCCTGCCCAGTTAGCAGTATCCTCTTGAGTTCTGACACCGTTCAATAGGTTGCTGGGTTTTGAAATTCATACAAAATAGAAGCAAAATAATATATTTGGGGACTCATGGATGTCATTCAACATCATGTTAATTAGCTTTATCCACGTGTCACAGAAATGATCTACCCACTTTACTTTTCCACGGTTAAATGAAGAGAATTTATCCTTTCTGGTGTTGGTACAAATCTGAGTCTTGTCCTAGATTTGGTTATTACCAAATTGCTTGCTATCATTTTTGTTTGCTGCACATACGTTCACATTTCTAACATGTTCTCTTCTACTCCTTCTGTCACAGAGTATAGCTGTATTAAATTTTAGAAAATATTACCAATAGCCTCCTTACTCGCAATGTACAAAAGTTCTAGCTCCTCTGAATCTTCACCAACATTTGGTATTGTCTGTGTGTGCAATTGCAGCTATTCTGATTGATACATTGTTTTTCAAATTTTTAATCGAGTATCTGATATGTGTAGTTAAGTCTTTTGCCAATGTTCTCGCTGTTATAGTTGTACTTTTAAATTGATTTGTAAGAACCCTATATATAGTGTGGCTAGGAGCCTTTAGAAGGTTGTATTTGTGTCAGCTATTTTCCTCCATTCTTGGCTTCTCTTTTATACCCTTTGGATTATACAAATAATTAAACTTTTTTGAAGATGTATAAACGATACAGTGCCTTTCAGGTTTATTTTATTTGTTGATGATGTATGAAGCACACAATTTTAATGGCGATATCATATTGAGCAATGAAACTAAATGTTAATGCTGAAAATTTTCTTTAGGTTTTCTACACAAAGTAAATAATTGGGTCATAAATTAACAAATTTTATGAACTGCTTTTCTGTATCTAATGAGGTGAACACACAATTTTTCTGTTATACTCCATTAATGAAATAACATACATGAGTTGGTTTCTAGTGTTTAAATAATCTTGTATTCCTGTAATAAACCTAACTTGGTCATGGTATTGTTCATATATTGATATACATTATTTGCTACTTTTTATTGCAAGCAACTTTCAATATATGGGTAGAATTTTCATATTTTTTTTTCATTTTTATTCTAGCATTGATAAAAATCAGTATTATACAGGTAGTTTAGCAGAAAAGCCTCGTCTCGGAAACCTTTTCAGAATACAGAGCTCTTTTCCGCATTCTGCCGCCCCAGCGCCTGGCCAGGATCACGCCACTCTCTGCGCCCACGAGTCTGACTATTGAGATATGGCATTCAAGGCAATATTCGCCCCTCAGTTACTGGCCTATTTCACTTAGCATAAAAGTCTCAAAATTTAGCTTGGTTTGTTCTTTTTTTCCTGGTCCCTGGGGGTGCAAAGTTAGGCTGTTTATATGGGAATTTTCTTTCCTTAAAATCAAGGCATTTGTCACTCCAAACCTCCCTCTTGCTACAGGCATGGCGGCCTCCCTTGTAATCCCAGCATCCGGGAGACCAAGGCGGGAAGGTGATGAGTGGAAGCCCAGCCTGGGCAATTTAATGAATAAGCAAGGCCTTGTTTCAAAATTTAAAAAATAATAATTTTGAAAGGGCTGGGGATGTAGCTCACTGCAAATGCCCTTGTTTCAATTTCCAGTACCAAAAACAGTAAAAATAAAAAACTGAATTACCGTCCTAGTGATTATTTGGCTGCATCCTGTCAGTTTTTAGTGTGTTGTGATTTTTTTTCTGTGTGTGTCTCAAGGCACTTTCTTTTATTTTTCCTTTTCTCCTTTTTAAACTGGAGCTTGAACCTAGAGCTTCACGCATGCTAAGCATGTTTTCTACTGCTGAGCCACACACCCAGCTCCTGTTTTAAAAATAGTTTCTAACTTCCCTTCTGGTTTATTCTTTGACCTATCGATTTTCAGACATGTGTTACTTAATTTCCAAACATTTATTAATTTCCCAGCTTTCCCACTCTTATTAATTTCTAGTTTCTTACCACTGGTTCATAAATGCGCTTGGTTGATTTCCATCTTCTTAAAATGTTACATAGATCTATCTATGATCTATCCTTGATGACGTTCTCTGTGGGCCTAAGAAGGGAATATATGTTGCTGTCAGGTGGAAGACTCTGCACATTACCTGTTGGGTAAATGTGCTCTAAAGTGATGTTAGGTCAACTGCTCCCTTATTGATTTTTCTGTCTGGTGATTCTACCCATTACTGAAAGTGAAATGTTTCCTTCTATGACTCTGTTACTCTCCATTTTTCCTTTCTATTCTCTCAATGTTGGTTCTACACATGTAGGTAAGCTAATGTTCAGTGTATATATTATTTACTAATTTTAAATGATTACTTCGCATATTTTTATGTAAGATACTGAGGTGTTCTTTTCTTTGAAAATGTCTGACAGGTGTGATGAAAGTTAAGGTGGTCTAATAAACAAGTTTCGATGTGTTCTCTCTTTAAAGAGTTCTGTAAAATGTATATGATTTCTGCGCTATATATGAGGAAGAATTTTCAGGTGATGGTATCTTTGCTTGAATATTGTTCATTACTTATTGATGTTACATCAATAGCATGGAAGTGGGGAACTTTATTAAGAGTAGAACATGCTCAAGATTGTTTTGACAGCACTTGGAGAGGAAGAAAGACACAAACATCCATATAGGGAGAACAAAAACAACAGAGAAATTCTCCCTCTCTTCAGGAAACTACTTAAGAAGTTTTCTGATTTTAATTGAAAGAAATTAAAAATATGTTTGAAGAAGATTTAAAATTTTCCTGTGTTACAAATCACCATAATTTACAAATTAACAAACATTTTAAAAGTCTGCATCTTTTAAAAGTACTATTTTCCTGCCTGTATAGTTCCAGTATGCTCTCCCTGCATGATCCCCACGTTTGAAAGTTCAATAGGCTTCACTCTCATGATCAAGTTATGTCATGTGGCACTTTTGAGACTAAGAAAGGAAGATGACCTTGCTAGGCCTGACCTAATCACTCAATCATTCAAGCCCTTGAAAGCAAGGAAGTTTGTCAAGATGGTCACAGAGGAGAAGTCAGAAAGATCAGAGGTATGAAGAGCACTGATGCCAAGGGGGGTACTCTGTTGCTAAGATGGAGGGGACTACAAGACAAGGACCTCAGTGTGGCCTCCTGAAACTAGCATGGTGCCCTGCCAACAGTTAGGAAGACAACAGGGACTTCAGTCCTATCACTGCAAGGCAACAAGCACTGCCAACAACCTGTGAGCTTGGAAGAGAATCAAGACCCCAAGAGAACCAAAGCCTTTGCCAACAAAATGATTTCAGTTTGATGAGATCCTAAGCAGTAAATCCAGCTATGATGTGCATGAACTTCTGACCTCCAAAAACTGTGGTGCAATACACTTGTGTTGTGTTAAACTGCTAAATTAAGCCAGTAATTAATTAAGCAGTTAATGGGAAACTAGATTCTCTGAACAGAAAATCAATGCTCCAATCTCCAAGATTCTGGTTGTCCTGGTAGGTCTGGGTTAAGGTCCAGCACCCCTTAGCACAAGTGAATGAAAATCACCGCCTGTGGCAGTCAGCTTTCTGTCTATGGGGAAAACACCTGAGAAAAATCAATTTAAAGGAGGAAATAATCGATTTGGTTCATGGATTCAAAGGTTTCAGTCCATGGTCACTTGGTTTGTTTGCTTTGGTGGTTTGGTACATCATGGTAGAAGGAGTGCACTGAGGAGGAAGATTGTTCACCTCATGGCATCCCTGAGACAAACAGAGATAGAGGAGGGGGTCAGGGTTCCAACATCCCCTTCAGAGGAACAACCCCAATGACCTATCTTTCCACTAGGTCCCATCTCCTAAAGGTTTCCCCACCTCCTAATGACAACACAGGCTTGGGACACATGTCTTTGGGGGACATATAAGATCCGATCTATAACACTGATTTTCCTTCTTTACTGAACTGGAATTATTTGAAAAATAATTCCTAGAATACTTTTTTTTTTACTTTCTACTACATCCATCTATTATGGTTTATGTCTAGATGTCCCCCGCAAACCTCATGCCATTATTGGTGGGGGTTCTAGAAGGTGACTGAATCGGGGGGGTGCTGATAATCTTCAGTGGGTTAGTCTACTGATGTCATTACCAAACATGATTTGGGAGGTGAAGCCTTGTTGGAGAAGGTAGGTCACTGGGGGCATGGCCTGGAAGGGTCTCCCTCCCTCCCATCTTCCTTGACTTCTCTCTGCTTCCTGCTGCCATGCCATGGACTGTTTCTCCTCTGCCATGCCCCTCTGTGATGTCACCCTTCCTTGGAGCCAGCTGACTATGGGCTGAAACCTCAAACTGTGAGGCAAACTAAACTTCTCCTACTTTAATTTGAGAGTGCCTGATATTGTGCCTAAGTAATGAGAAAGAAACCAAGACACCATCTAACAAATAATTACTGAATATTTACCAGGTGCTAGGTGTTTGGCCTTTAATATAAACAGATAAGACATAGTTGTTTCCCACATGAAGGTCACAGTTCACTGTAGGAGAAAGTGCAATTGTTTACTGCAAATAGCACAAAGTTCATGTTCATAAAAGTTGTCTTGCAGAAAATAAAGACTAGTTAGTGTGTGGGTTTGGTTTGTTGTTGTTGTGGTTGTTTTTGTGCTGGAGATTGAATCCAGGGCTATCACACTAAATTATATGCTGAATCTTTTAAATTTTTTGTTTGTTTTGTTTTTGTGACAGAGTCTTGATAATTTACAAGCTTCCCAGGCGGGGCCTGAACTTGTGATCCTCCTGTCTCAATCTCTCAGAATGCTGGGATTATAGGTATGTGCCACCATACTCAGCTAGAAAATAAGGACTTGTTTTATATTTAGATTCTTAGAACGTGTCTCTAATTATGAGGTGTCTTTTCAATTACTTTAGTTTGAACCACAAAGCCCTGTTTGGAGAAGACAAATTTGCCTGGACTGACCTCAATCAGTGCTTGTTTGCTTTGTGTACAGAGGTCACTTGATTAATTCAAGCAAAAAAGTAAGGAAATAATTTCACAGAGATTTAGTCATTATTCCTGGCAGTAAGATACCAGGCTCATCAGCGCTGGATGTCATTGTAAATAGGTCTTTTAAAGATCACTTTAAAAAGGGTTTGAGGAAAGCAAATATTAAAGAAATATTGTCATGAAGAAATGTAAAGTGATGCCTATGATAAGAAATTCCAAAAGAGGAGTGTGTGTACAGTAGAGACTTGGCTTAGGGTTGGGGCAGGAGAGTTTTAGGAAAAATGTCTCATAGAAAGTATTTTTAAGCAAACAAACCAAAGATGAGTTAGGGGGAAGTAGAGTGGGGAGATGGGCTGAGAAACAGAATGCTCGACAGTGGGGTCAGGCTGTGACACCAGGTGGAATAACGTGGGGAACTTTTTTAAAAGTACTGATGCTGGACGTCAGTCTGGAGATCCTGATGTGTCTGGAGAGAATCTGCACCCCCTGGTCGTCTAGTGTACACTCAACAAAACAAACAGCTCATTCAAAGGCCTTGGGGACAGGGGTCTCCACAGATTCTGGCTCCTGAGAGATGGCCAGGGTGAAGGAAGACACGGCCCTACAAAGGTTTTCTATAGCTGCAGACACAGTGACATGGACTTGCCCTCCCTGAGTTGCTACTATCCAAAGTACTTTTAAACTTCTTATCTTCCATGGAAAGTCAATCATTGGGATTCAAGACAGAAAGTCAAAGAAACTTCACCAAAATTCAAAGGATCATCCCAGGTTAAGGAACAAAACAATTTAAACTCATTTTTGAAGATATGCAAATAATCAATATATGGAAAGGATGTTCACCATTTTTTGCCATTAGGGAAATGCAGATTAAAACTACATTGAGATTCCATCTCAGCCCAGTCAGAAAGGCTACCATCAAAACTACAGAAAACAGTAAATATTGGTGAGCATGCAGGAGAAAAAGGAACTCTTCCACACTGCTTCTGGGAATGTGAATTAGTACACCCATTATGAAAATTAGCATGGAAGTTCCTCAAGAAACTAAACATAGAACTACCGTATGACAGAGCCATACAACTATTCGGTACATATCTGAAGGAACTGAAGTCAACATACTACAGGTGTATCTACATATCCACGTTTATTGCAGCTCTGTTCATGATACTCAGCTATAGAGAGAGACAGTCTAAGTGCTTGTCAACAGATGAATGAATAAAGAAAATGTGCTACATACATACCCAGTGATGCATGATTCAAATGTAAGGAAGAATGATCATGTCATTTGCAGGAAAATGGATGGAACTGGAGATCATCATGTTAAAATAAGCCACCTCAGAAAGTCAAATATCACATTTTCTTTCACATGTGTAATGTAAAAAAATTTAAATAAACTAAAAGATGACATGAAAGTAGGAGAATATTAGAGAGGAGGAAGTGGACTGGAGGAGAGGGAGGGAAGGGGAAAGAGGGAAATGGAGGCATAATGATCAACGTATGTTAAATGCATGTACAAAATGCCAAATGAAGCCCATTATTCTGTATACTAATATGCACTAATTAAAATTTAAATATTCAGTAAAGATTTAAAAGTCACTTAAAACATTTATTTATGAGAGTTCAGAAAAAAAATCTTGTGGTACTTTTCTCTGACATATTTAATTATTTGTACTATTACTGGTTACCACTGTTAACTGGTTCTGTTGTTTTGTTGAAATAACAATATTAATGTAACGGTAGAATAGCTGATAAAGAATACTATAGATTTTAAATAAATGTCATTTGTTTTCATATTGAAAGAAAGAAAAAAGTCATTTTCATAACCCTCTATCCCTGCCTCACTCTGAGCCTCAACCCAGACAGAACCACGATTCTCAATTCCACCACAATGGTGGGAAGGAGCCAGAGAGTGTGCTGAAAGAGGAAGAGGGTTGCATCTAGCAGCACATGCGTTTTCTCTTTGGCTTGCCCGACCCTGCAGTAAACCTCATATGGCAGACATCAAATAAAAACATCACGAATCCTGAGAGGAATACAAATAGTCTTCCTAATGGTATTTTAGTACCAGGTGAATAATTTGCATATGGCCAAAGAAATGAAGTTGATGGATAAGGATTGTTTTATACTTAGATCTTTACCATGTGTCCCTCATCGTGGGGAGTCCTTTCAGTTACTTTGGTTTGAAGACAAATTTGGTCAAAAATCTTTTGGACATGAGAAGATCCAACTGCTCCCAAATGACCGACTCTAACAGATTCATGCCACTGACCACAGGTGCTGACCTTTCACACTCAGCTTCAGCTGCCGAGACCCAGTTATGCTTGCTCTAACTCCTGGCATTTCCTGACTCCAGGCCCCTTTCTCCCCATTTCCATAATTGGTGAGATCTCTTTCTCCCTTATCCCCCACATTTCACCTTCAGAGTCACCTAATCAAAATCTCCTTGACCACCCAAGTAACATCACCACTGTGATTCTCTCGACACCTACCTGCTCCAATTTTTGTACAGCACTTATCAATCTGTGACAAGTAATAAAACTAACTGTCCCACCCTTGCATGATTTGTCCCCACCCCTGCATGATTTGCTTATAACCAATCATCAACTATATCTTATTTGATTGCTAATTCATGCCAGCTTTCTAGAATAGCGCCTGGCACACACTTGGTGTTCTATATGTGGTTGTTAATCTAATATATAACTGTTCATAGTAACAGAAGACAACAAAAATGTGCTTTAATGGAGAATGTACTCTTCGGTAGAAGAGAAGGCTCTTTCAAAATTAAACAGAGCAAGTAAAATAAGATACGAATGGACATCTCAAAGAAAATTATAGTACATTTGATAGTTAGCTATTTTCTACATAGTTGGTGATTAAATTTTACAGGATCCCAACCTTCACTGAAAATTAGTCTTTGACAGATGTGACCACTAGAATAAAAGTTAAATTAGTTTTTATGAAGCATATTCCATTAAATTCCGCAGGCATTTTATTTCATTAAGGCAAATAAAACTGTGATTTGAAGCTGAACTGTCTCTTATCTTTCTGTTAGAAATCTCTGAAATATACCGTGATATATATGTTGTATGACAAAAAGAGCTACATGATATTTTCCGTTAAAAAGCAGTGTGCATGTTATATTCAAAGTGTGGAAATAACAAGTGCAAATAAATATTTGTGTTCTATTCCCAGTCCTTAAACTTCCAACTTTATTTGTGTTATATGGAGATAATTTGTGAAATAATATATTTCAGGGCAATAAAGATTGAAATACCTGCTTTGGATGTCCCAGTTTTCAATCCCAGTCCCCCGGATACTATATGAGAACATTTCTCCCACACAAGTGGAGTGGTCTCTCATGCCTCTACCTTTGATTGGACATATTCATGCTTAGATGCAGCTAACGTTCATTACCAGGAAAGAGGCATGGTGGTGCTTTCCAAAGCTGAGTAACTCGAAGACCCATTAAAACCCAGACTGAGGGTCTCCACTCCCATGTAACTTGGCTCAGATGGTCTGGGGAATCTGTGTTTCTTGCAAGCTCCCGAGGGATGCCAATCAGTGCTCATGGCTCCTGGACGACGTCTGGAGTAATGCTGGTCAGTTGGATCCTGAGGGTGACATTTTCTTCCTCTTTCCCTGGCCCATTTCAGATCCGCTCCATGAAGTACACCAAAGCAAGACTGAATTATGTATCATATTAAGTAATTTCTGTATGTTGTATCTGAGTAACAAATCTCACTTGATTCTTTCAAGGCGCTGTTGAACATAGTTTCCTATTGTTTTGTTGAAGGCTTTTCTATCTATGTTCATCAGAGGTTTGACCTGTCATTCGCTCATAGTATCTTGATCTGACTTTGGTATCATTTTAGTGCTGGTCTCACAGAATTAGTGTGGAAGTTCCTTCTTCAATTTTTTTTTTTTTGTGTGTGTGTATGTGTGTGTGAGGATTAGCATTGGTATTAATTCTCTAAACATCTGATACAGTTCACCAAGGAAGTTATGTGGTCCAGGGCTTATCTATGGGGAAATTTTTGATTACTGACCACTCTTATTTTTAAGTCTGTTAAGATTTTCTTTTTTTATCCATGATTCATTCTTGGTACCTTGTACATTTCTATGAGTGTATCACTTTTTTTCTTGGTTATCCAATTTTTTGGCACATAACTGTTTATAAGTGTATTAGCATTTTTTATCCCTGTGACATCAATTGTAATATCTCCTGTTAAGAATGGCTATCATCGGGGCCGGGGATTTAGCTCAGTGATTAGAGTGCTTGCCTTGCAAGCACAAGGCCCTGAGTTCGATCCCCGGCACCACCAAAAAAAAAAAAAAAAAAAAAGAATGGCTATCATCAAGAAATCAAATAATAACAAATGCTGGAGAGGCTGCAGGGAAAAAGGAGTCCTCATACAGCCACTATGAAAATCAGTATGGAGATTCCTCAAAAAACTAAAATTGAAATTCCATTCCACCCAGTTATTCCCCTTCTAGGTATCTTCCCGAAGGAATTAAAGACATCATATTACAGTGATACAAGCATACCCATGTTTATAGCAGCGTAATTCATAATAGCTGGAAGCAACCTATAGGTCTACCAACAGAAGAATAGGTAATGAAAGTGTGATATTTATATACAATGGAGTACTACTCTGCCATAAAGAAGAGTAAAGTTAAGTCATTTGTAGGAAAGTTAAATCATTTGTACCTTGAGACCATAATGTTAAGTGAAATAAATCAAACACAAAATCTTAAATGTCACATGGTTTATCTTCTTTGAGAAACTCAAAATATAAAGAACCAAATAAAACAGCTAATAGGAAGTTGGAATATAGATCTTTTAGAAGCAGGAAGAAGACCAAGAGATGTAGAGAAGGGGGAGGAAGAAGAGAGGGAAAGGATGAAAAAAGTGTTGATATGTGTTATGTACATGTTCCAACTCCATATGGGGTATTTAATCATTATGTACTGCAAACTTTTACTGATTAAAAAATAAAAATTGAGAAAATTTAAAATCAAAGTTTATCTACTTTTATTCTTAGACTAGCTAATAGTTTGCCTTTTTTTCTTTTCAGAAAACCTACTCATGGTTTCAAATGATTTTTTTCATGTGTTTTTCTATTCTTTATTCCATCTCTTATTAAGTGATTCATTCTTCTAAATTCACACTTATTCTTTTTTTCCATTGCTTGAAAAGTTGTTTACATGACATCTTTTTTTTAATAGATATGTCTCATCACATAGACTTCCCTTTTGATGACGCTGTTGCTGCATCCCTTAACTTTTCATGTGATTGTTTCTGTTTGTCTCAAGACATTTTAATTTTTTTTATTTCTTTCTTGACCCATTAGTTCTTCAAGAGTGTGTTAATTTCCATCTATTTTTGCATTTTCAGCTTTCCTTCTGGTACTGATTTCTAGTTTCATTCCATAGTGGTCAGAAAAGGTACTTGCAACGTTTTCAACTTTTACAATTTGCTGGGGCTGTTTATGACTCACGTGGGCTCTATCCCGTAGCATGCTCTGTGCAAGCTAGAGAAGAACCTGTATCCTGCTGATGCTGACTGGAATGCTCCTTCCACGTCTATTAGGCCCATTTGTCCCAACGTGCTGTCCAAGCCTGGTATTTTCATACTGATTTTCAGCCTGAATGTCCTTTACTCTATTGAAAGGGAGGTACTGAAGTCTTCGCCTATAATTGCATCACTAGTTACTTCTCCCTTCAGTTCTCTCAATGTTTACTTTAAATATTTAGGTGCTCTGATACTGGGTTTAACAATACACTTATAATTTTTATGTTTCCATAAAAATTGGCCTTTTAACATGTTTTCCATGTTAAATTGGCCTTTTTATTATTATATAATCTCTTTGTTTTTTGTAACGGTTCTTGACATTATTCATTTTAGACGGAAAGAACCCACATAATCTAAATGTGAATAAGTTGTTGAAATTGCTATTTCAAAATTGAGAAAAGTACACCAGCACCTATATCCCTATTACCAATTCCTTAAAGAAATATTTCAGATAAAACTGAATCTGGTCTCCTCCCTTCCCCTTTTCCTCTTCCTCTTCTCTTTCTCGTTCCCTCCTACATGTAACCATATAGGTTGGTGGGTGTTATCACTCATATTTGTACCAGTGAAGAATCACTTTTGCATATGGGCGTTTTCTCTCATTTTCATTAATAGAAGTAAAAAAATTAAAAAAACATAAATAGAAGTCTATGAAACAAATAGATTTCTATTTTCATAAACAGACTTCTATTTATCCCTTCCCAATTGGCTTTCCTTGACATCATTTCTTTTTTTTTTTTTTTTTTTTTTTTTGGTGCTGGGGATCGAACTCTGGACCTTGTGCTTGCTAGGCAAGCGCTCTACCGCTTGAGCTAAATCCTCAGTCCTTAACATTTTGTTTTGAAGATGTGTATGTTGTGCTACTGTGGTCTAGTTTTCGTATGTTCATGGCACCTCTGTTATATGTTGGGTGACTTTATCAAAATTTTAACTCTTTCTTTGCGGACATTTAGGACCTTTCCAATTTTACTCACAATTATAAACAACACCACAATTGACAAGCCTATATATGTCCCCTATATATGGATCGGAGATTTTAGGAATGGAATTGCTGGATCATGAATAAGAGATATGATTTTTTCAGGCTGCTTGATATGCCAGATAGATTGAATAGCTATAATTAATAGCACTGCCTTAGTCACATCTTTTTCCCTACAATAATGTAAACACACACACACACACACACACACACACACACACACACACACACATACCTTCTGCTTCCGATTGTGGCCATGCACCTATTTGGCTAATTAGAATTTAGCAAATGTGATGCACGCAGAGGGTTCAAAAGTGATCATGGATTTCTGCTTGCTCCTTGTCTGATTGAAGTTTCTCTCTTGCATCTCTCACACAACAAGGGGAATGTGACCCGTCTTCTGGAAGACTCTAACGGGTGAGTACACATGAGAGGCGGGTGAGACACAGTCCAGGTGTCTCTATGGCCATCCTAGACCAGTTTCAACCAGCCCAAACCAACCACATGAGTTATCTGGGCTTGCTGAGCTTGCCTAGCAGACCACAGACACACGAATGGGCCCATTAGCAGCGATGAGTGATTCGTGTTTTCAGAGATTAAGTTTGGGGATGGTTTGATATATATACAGTATTATTGCATATGAATGATATCTGACACAACTGATACTGCTTTTTCTCAAAAGTAGCTGATTCAATTTATACTCCACCAACTGTGGTTCCCTCAATTCCCTAACACTTGACGTTACCAGCGTTTGCCAGTAAGCCGTCATTGCCAAGAAGATGGCTGTGAGACTGCACCTCACTGTGGCTCTAATTATATGTCCTTAATTAATAGCAAACAGAAGCATATTTTTACATCTTTTTGGCCATCCGGCCCCTTATGCTTTGTACTTTTCTTTGCCTCACTATTAATAAACAAGAGTGCAGACTCTTCCGAGACATTTAAAAATTACTTTATGATAAAAGTATGCACCTATGATCAGTGGGAATCATTCTCCCCAAATAGGACCCATCGCATCATCCTCAGTTACGCTCACTCACAACAGGCTGGTTTTGTTTTTGCAGAAGGCAGATGACATCATGGTACCCAATTAAAGTGTGGAGTAACATTATCAGATTTGCCATGAGACGAAACCAACAAAAACATTGTGAAGACAGTCAAAGAATAATTCCACAGATTTCAACATTCTTATTTTGTAATTTCAAGAACTGACTTAATGTGCCCAGCTAGTTAATGAAAGATCTGAATCTTCTGAAGCAAGCATCAAGAGCCTCTGCTCTGAAGGGAAAGGCTTCCCCTCCTACTTGTCAATGGCCCGATTTTCACAGCTCCACATAAAATAATTGTCCAGATAGACAATATTCACCTATTTTAACACAAGCACTTTCTCTTTTGCATTCAATATATTAAAAATTGATTTTAAGATGTATATCTCATGTATATATAATTTTGAAAAATTAGAACTTCCTAATGTTTTCTAAATGAAAACTGCACTTGTAAAATATATAGACATTTTGTTCTTTCACCAGACCACAGAGGACTTTGTTCATTTTCTTCCCATGCACACATCCTGTTCAGTGCCTGACATTTACTGGATGTTCAAAATGTCAGTAGAAGTATTAACAGTATTAGAAGTATCAGCAATGTGAAAAAGGAGAAAGGGAAGCAATAACAACAGTCGTAGTCTCAGCTCTGTACCTTTTTCCCTATTCCCACAGCTTTCCTTCTCCTTCCATCACCTTACGAGGAAGAGCTTTGCTGCGGCCCCTGCCTTCCGGTAGAACCACGTGCACATGTTTTGTGACTTCCGTTGGTTGATCTAAGTCTTTACGTTTATGATGCTATTGTGTGTTGAGGTATCGAGAAGTTTGCTACACAATCAAATGAAGACTTGTACACTGTGGTGAGTCAAACGTTGTCCAGTAGGAGCAAAAACAGCAGGGAAATACCGGGATGTATAGCAGGAAATGTTATGGTAAGAAGCGCAAGAAAATTATAAAAATCTACTATTATAAAATAGCAACCTATTATAAAAACCTACCTCATGGTAGGCATTTTTCTCAGAGCTGCACATGAACTAGCTCATTTAGCTCTTGACAAAATGAATAAATAAAATAGGCACTGTCATTATGACCATTTTACAGAGAGGGAAAGGGAGACACAGAGGGGTGACGAGCCAAAAGATACAGAGTCAGCACTCACAGAGGGAAACCCCAGCATCCCTTCTCTGTGGTTGTGTCCTGGGCCTGCTTTCCTGCTGGACAAACGACCTTCACATTGATGCTATTGGTGTCTGGCCAGTGCCGCCAGCGCCCAGCGGGTGTGAACGCTGGCTGCTACCTGCTCGCAGCTGTCTTGTCTCTGGAGATCTGTCCATCATCAATGGCGTCACATTAGGCAGAAGCCTTTGGTGGGTATGCTGCCTTCTCCCACTTTAACTGAGACAGGGGCAGTCTGCAGCTAATGACAGACTAATATGAGAATACCGAGGCCTGTTGTCCCTCAAGGTGACCATGGCCACAGCACCATGTGGGATCAGGTTGAGCCTGGACTCCAGCTGAAACCGTAGTTTGTTTTGGTTCCTTTCTGTCTCCCTTCTTCCTTCCCTCTTCCCCTTCTCCTGAGAGCATTTCCTCAATCAACTCTTTGAACAAGAGTCCCTATGTTGGCTCTGCTTCCAGGGACCCTGAACTGAGCTAGCCCTAATGTTACCCTCAGGTTCTGCACTCAGCATCTCTTCCGCAGCCTTGTCTCTTACTTCACCTACAATGCGGTGTCCCCTTGGCTCCATGTCCTTTGGCTGTAATTTGAAGGCATCACCACCCGGTCCAGCCCTGGTACCAGAATGAGTGACCTCCACACATCCCACCCACTCTAACAATTCAATGAGCACTTAATTACCCAAAACAAGAGCATCGAATTCAGCCAGTCAAATATATAATAGCAATAGTAGCAGAAAGTGTCCCCCTGAGATTAGCTGAACTAACTAGACAGTAAGAAAATGCTGAGGTCATCAAAGAGAGCACACAGTCAACTGATACAGATTGGTTTAAGCCTCCAAAAGCTTGTGTTAGGTCCAGTGGAGGAAATAATTGCTAATCCCTTGGCCTGCCTGATGACCTCCAACTCATCCTTAAAGACCTAGATCAATAGTGTTTTTCTATGAATCCTAATATAAGCATCCCCATTCTACCAAGTCTGACCTGATCCTGCCTTCCTGCCACAAAATAGCACCTGGTTCGTCCATCTATTATGACATTTGTCATACTGATCAACGATTCTGTTGACATTGTTTTCTCCCTCCTTATCTCTGACCCTTGAGGCCAGCAGCCAAGTTCAGCTATTGCTGCATCCTGTTCCTATCAAGCTCACAGGTTAGAAATAATTAACAGAGGTCTGTCATGAAATGAAAATTATGAATGAATGAACGATGATAGAGATGGAAACAAGCAGGAGTAGAGTCAGATGTAGCTTCACATAAGTTTTTATCATCTGTCTTGATCATGAATCAGTGGACAAAACAGGAGAGCCGAAAGAGGAGAGAGTGTCTGCTGTCCACTTCTAACGCCATCGGTACCCAACCAACGTCTGCGTTCCTGCCTTACACTGGCATCCTTGCTTGAACTTCGAAGACATAATAGAAAGTGTCATTGTATTCTTTCAGTAAGAAAATCTTTTTATTTTATGAAACAGGATTTTCCACCTAAAATGCTTTCTTTCCCATCTATACAAGTTTTACTGCTTCTTCAGGTTCAGCCCCGATTCTCAAGAGGATACAGAGGACTCCAATTTTCCCCCACGCTGCATTGTAAGGATACTTATATCTGCCCTGCACCATCCTGCATTGCTCTGGCATTGTTCCTTGAAGTCTGTTCAGCTATGTTCTTAAAAGACTCCTGGGAACAGCAATTATTATCGATTTTTCAACTGGAAAAATGCCCCCATTCTAATCTTTTTCTTCTGTGGCTTTCTCATATTCTTGGTCATAACTATACCTGAAGAACCAAACATATTTATGCATATGCACATAGTCCAGCTGCTATCAATGATATAAAAATCTTGTTGGGACATTCGGGACTTGCTAGAAATGCAGTAATTTTCCACTTATCTTCTAGACTCTCAGCAAGGCACCTGAATCAGTTATCTGTTGTCCTAGTAACACTGACATGCAAACAGGCCTACAGCTGTAGTAGCACACAAGACTACGCTCACTGCTCTCCTATCTGCCATCAGATGGTGTCACCGAGCTGGTTTTGCCGATCTTGGTGGTGACTGCTAACATATCTGGCAGTTGACTAATAATTGTCAGCAGGGGGTACTGAGGTGACGAGGCTCATAATCATGTGTCTCATGCTCCAACAGGCTGGAGCACGGGAAGAACACACCACCTTGCCAAAGAGCCTTTCTTTCCTGAGTTTTCCTAAAACTGAACCACCAGAAGGATGCTGGATTGCTGATTTGGGGTGACCCAGGACAAGATCGGGGCTCTGGGATACAGATGATCCACAGAGGACTCCATGGGACTACAGCACACGCAAGGCTATGCCTACAACCGAGGCACCCTTGACCCCATGAGCTCCCTGCAGCCAGTCCCCAGCGTATGGAGCTGCCCTTTCCTCAGGCTTCATGACCTGTGTCAGAAAAGTCTCTGGAGCGTACTGTGCCTGCTTTCTCTAAGGATTTGGTGATCACTGGTCTCCATCACCAGCAGCCCTTCCAATAACTGTGGTGACCTAATACTTTCCCAAATAAGTCTTAGGCATGCCTCACAAGGCATAAACGTTCCTTGCTTTTAAGGGATCTTTGTATTTGTTCCACTTGCACGCCCCTCACCAATCTTCCAGCTCGTATTGATAAGCTGCAGGTAACAGTGATGTGAACATTAAGAGATCGCACTCTGGGAAAATAGCACTTGTGGCTATAGACTGCAAAAGAAGAAATGATAAGAAGATGTGTTGTTCCATTTTGATTCTCTGAAATTTCAAATTGTATTCATGTGACCAGAAAACAATTATCATACGTGTTTTCTTGCACAGTCTGCACAGGACTTACAGCTGTGGTCATATTCAATGAAGCACATCATCTCTGAAGCGTGAAGAATAGGAACGACCGTATGTTAGTCTTTCGCATCTTACATAGAGTTAATCAAAAGATACGTTATATGTTTAAATAAAAACAACTTATTACAATATAAGCCATATTGCCATTAATTACCCTCGAAACACTTCCTCTCCCTTTGAGTACACTTATCTCATCATCTTGCCACTTTCTGAAACAGTTCATTAGTGCCTTTAGATGTGATCTAAATTACCATGAATGTGGTACTGAGCACCATCCAATGAAAAGGCAAGCTTGTAAAACTACTGCGGTGTCCTTGTCCACCTTACTCACCAAACCTGGCGCTGTGCAACTTCCAGGTCTTCCACAAAGTCAAAATAACCATGAAAGATAAACGTTTTGAAGCAATTCAGGACATCAAGGCAGCCACAAGAGTAGAACTAAAGACCCTGACAAAAAAGGACTTCCAGAACTGCTCCTGAGAACGGCAGACATGATGGGCTAACTGTGTTCAAAGTGAGGGAGCGTATTCTGAGAGGGATTGATAGCAATGTGTCTCTTACCGTAATACATTGTTTTAAAAATATTTAAACGTTCACTGTATATATCATGATGATGCCTTGTATTTCCCCAGAGTGGTGATTAATCACAAACTCCCAAAATTTACTTCTCCAATTAGCTTTGCTTGGTGTTTTTTTTTTTTTGACACTTTTTCGCTCTACAGTGGCTGCCAGATTGCTTTGTCTTCATACTGAGCCTCAAGGGTGTTCATACCAGGTTTCCTCTCCTCTCCTCCCCTCTCCCCTCCTCTTGCCTAGTCTTCTCCTTTCAGCTTTTTATTTCTCTTCTTTCTCATCCTTCCCACGACCTCTTTGGTCCCAATCACATATTCCTCTTTTCAATTTCAACAAATATTTTTGGTTCCTCCTTGTGCCAACCTTGTCCAAAAATCAGCAACACAGGCTGGGGATGTAGCTCAGTGGTTAGAGTGTTTGCCTAGCAAGCACAAGGCCCTGAGTTCGATCCTCGACACTGAAAAAAGAAAAACTCAGCAACACAGCACCGAGCAGCTGACCGCAGCAGCTTCTCTTCAGCCCTCACAGAAGAAAGATACTTGTTAATTACAATCCTCCTGGGGACCCTATTAGCCACCTAGTATCAGTCCACCCCTAGAGTCACAGCCATACTTTAAAACGTTACATCGACCTCCTGGAAGCTTAAAGCACGGTCCATATATTTCAGCTGTTAGATTTAAAGCTAAGACTGGTTCCTATCCTTGGTCTATAGTCAGACCCACATTTTTCTCATTCTTATGCTCTCCATAAAAGCACAAGCACACACACACACACACACACACACACTTAAAAAAAGAATAAATTTAATTATGAATATGAACATAATGTCACATTCATCTCAATCTTGTACAAAACGTGGTTGAACCTCCCAGAGGATCCCTCTCTGTGTCACAACATCATCTTCCTGACAGATTTCACATTTCTTTTATATCACGGGGTAATGACTAAATTGCTGCTCAGGGGAATGATATTTGGCTAATGGAAGAAAATGTATCGGTGCAGAGGGAAAGACTTGTGCTAACCTGAATACTCAGGCCAGTGTTGACCCGGGAGATAGAATACAAATTATACCATTCATCAATACATTCTTCACATCTTGGCAGAAAAGAAAGGGGTTATGGTTAATCCCAAATGAGATATGCTGTAGAGCAGAATATGACACCAACTCACTAAAATATTCTCCTGTATGTGTCCCATGCAAAAAAGTGCTTTTTATGCCAAACATATATCACATAATGACATAATGAAATGCACACATCTTCTGAGAAAAAGAAAAAGAGAAGCTATTATATGCCATTGAGAGACATAATACATCAAAGAACTAAAAGGCTCCCTTCAATACCATAATTTCTTCAAAACATTCTGAAAGCATTACACCACTGTAAAATATACCCATTAAGACCAATATTATCTACAAAAATTTGAAAGACTATACATTGAACATTAATACAATCCTTCACGTAGGTCCCCTCTGCATAATCATAAGGAGAGAATAAAAAGAAATTCTGTGTCATGGTATGTACCATCAAAATTTCATAATTCCACATGTGTCTACAGAAACTTCATGATTATTTTTTCATCCATCCACATATTACTATTCAACAAATGTACATTAAACACCTACTATGTGCTATATACATTCTTCTAGGATTCAAGATAAAATGATAAAAACAGACGAAATCTCAGGCTTACATTGGACAAAGAGATTTAAACTTCAGAAGAGTTCAGAGAGTGATAAATACACCAAAGAACATAAACTAGGTCAATAATGATGGGTGGAAATGGGGTGTGAGGCAGGATGGGCACGGAAGGCCTCTTTGGAGAGGTACTCAATCATGAAGGATGAAGGTGGCAGTTGCACATGTATGAGGGAGAAGCATGTGACACAAAGTGCTAGATATGCTGTAGGTGGTGGCAAAAGGTTAGAGAGGCCGTATGAGCCGTGACCTTACGCTCAGCAGCACACACTCTTGGGGGGTCTACGCAGACCCTCTCAGATGCCCTTTTCTGGCTCAGCACGCCCATGCTTTGGCATCCTGCATCCTTTAATTAAGAATTTGTACCTACAGCTTCTTTCAGAGGTCTTCTCTTGGGCTACTGCAGCCATTTGGGTGACTGAAGTTCATGCCTCCACCCTGAAGTAAGGTCTGTGCCAACACAAATGGCAGGAAGTACTGCATGGTACAAACGATGTGTCTACCTGCATTTCTGAGCGACAATGGTGCCATGGGAAGGAAGCTCGACGGTAATGATGAGTTCCGGTCCTACCTATTCCAGCATGTAATTGTGCGATCCTAGCAACTGTCACATCTCTAGTTTTAAGTTTCTCTTCTACACAGTGGGAAGATTTGCTTGATAAGGGTGGTTAGGAAAGTTGTTTTAGTCTAAAATAATATGCTACATGTATGGATGGGTGTGGACGATGTGTAAATAAAAACTCGTATGTTGTAAAGGTCCACAGAGATAACGTGTTGTATCCAATAGAATATGAGGGAATTGGAGAGTTATTTTTCTAGTAATGTGGCCCTTACTTGGTTGACTGCAATGAGCAATAATAAAGAATACCCAGTTAAGACTAAAGACAACGATCACACGTCGCAAGTTTGCAGAGATTGATGATATTATGGTGGTTTTCTCTTAGACATGAGTAAGCCTGAAAGACAAGCAACTTGAAGAAGAAAAAGAGGAAGTGTCAGAGGAGAATGAGTTTAAGAAATGTCTGTTTTCTTGCTGGGAAAAGAGGAAGCTGACTTTTTTAGAAATCTACCAAATCAGGATTGATATCCAATCACCAACCTTGGACATGTTCATTAATTCCTGCTACATCATAGTTAAAACCTTATGGTTTTCAGAAGGGTAAAATTGAGAACAAGCAAAAAGAGACTCAGCTTTACACTACACAAAAGATAACAGATATTCTGCCGGAGCCAGAGCTAATAGAAAGGACAGCCATGACATGGATGTGAAGATGTGACGTTACCTTAACCATTACAGTTAGAAAAACTAGATATAAAATTAGCTGTACTATATCAGTGCCATGATCCTGTCTAAGATTTCCACTTCTATAAAAGAGAGAGCAGCAGAACCCCAAAGAGACATAGCCAGGTATACAGCAGCATAAGGAGTTGGCGGAGGAGGCAACATAGCAGGTGAGTCTTAGAATCAAACAATCAGGCTTGAGGCTGCCTCTCCAGCCCTTGCTAGCCCTGAGACCTCAGAGAAGTCACTAACATCAAGACTGTTCCACTCAAATGTAAGATGAGACAATAATTAAACACACCTCATAGAATTGTAAGAAGTTAAGCACTTTTGCTTGTTTCATAATGAGATATGTGCTCAACAAAGATCTATTCCCTTTGACCACATTTGCCCAGCAAAATTTTTTGGAAATATATAAAAGATGTCACTAAACACCCCACCTGGACTTTCTAGCTCTTTCCTCCTTTCTACCCTTTGACTGGCTCTGTCCTTCCTGCTCACCTGGTGACCCCCGCGTCCTGCATAAACTACCAATTATGACATTATTTTCTAGTTTCCTGTTTGTGCATTTACTGAAGAACGCATTTTGGTATTCATTCCTAACTCCATATTGGTGGCCACAGATAGGAGAGACCACCACACTCTCAGCCCCTCTGTGGTCTGAGGGGATCAGTTAGCCAGGTACACTAATATCAGAGAGGGGCATCTAGCATTTGTCCCCAGCACTTGCATTTACCTCATTTTAAGTGAAAATCATGACACTGCACATTTTTCCTGGGGTTTTTTGGGAAGTTTTTCTTTACAAGTTGATCCTGTAAAGGCAAAACACAAATTAAATCTTTATGTTCCCAGGCATTTTCTGTCCTTATCTAAAATTAGTGCAATTGCTGCTATGCTATTTTAGGAAATCCAGGGCATCCCTTACTCTTCAGACCTCCCGGCTTCACCAGAGGAATAGCAGCAGTATGCAAAAGAGAGTCTATAGGTTTGGCACCAAACCCTAAAACCAGCAGGCTGCTCCTTCTACTCCAGTTTACCAATATAGCTGGCAAGTGTGTGCTCAGGTGGCTGCCAGAGCCAACAGAAAGGACAGGCATGATACGGACATAAAGATGTAAATAATAGAATGAAAACTCCTAAGAAATGATGTCCTAGGTTTTGTTTCCCGTAGGCAGAGCCCAAGATGGAGAATCTTGGCAAACAAAGGAGTGTTATTGGGAACAATCAGTCAGAGTTAGAGAAGCTGAACAGAGCAGAAGAAGGGAGACAAATACATAGTCTCAGGTGAAGTCCAATTTCAGCCTGGTCCTGCACGGAGTTGTAAAGTGTGCATGGCACCAGGAAAATTCTGTCTTAACTGAAATCTTCCTCAAGAGAAGGGAACAATCTATAGACATTTCTTGTCGGTACAATTCCTGGCAGCCTAAAGCAAGTCTCTCAGGAGAAGGGGGCAGCTGTGAGCCAACAGCAGCCAACACATGGTGACTGAGAGATTAGAGCACCGTCTGGGTTAAAGGGACTTGAGTGGGGCACCAACCATGGTGGGAAAATTAAGAGAAACATCAGAAATAAAAAAGGTTCAGAGTGCTTAGAATTTAGGTTGAGAGCATACATGTTCCTTTAAATTCTCCAGCATTATTCTGGTTCTTATGTGAAATAGATGTTCAATAAATGATTAAACTAAGTAGGATGTTCTTGGGGGTAAAATGAACTAGAAGAAGAAATCGTTTTCATTCTCAAAGTGGGGGCTTCTGAGCTGATGACACATAGAGGTTTTGATCTCCAAAAAAAGGAAAAATTAGATCTAATCAAGTAGTTGACCGTACCTTCTCCATTCTGTCGTGTTTTAACTTCTCTGTCCTTCCACAGCAGAGCAACTGTGTGGTGAGGAAGAACAGAATTGGAATTGCCTCAAAAAAAGAGGTAAGTTCTGATCTCAGCCTGGGTACCTACTAGTTTTATAGCCATGAATTAGTCTCCAATGAACTTGACCTCAGTTCCTTCAGCTCCACCATGGAACTTAGCATAACAGTGCCACCTAATCCGCGGTGTTCTTGTTCAAAGGATCCAAAGCAGTAGAAAGGAAAGCTGTGGTTGTCCTCAAGGGCTTAGGAGCAAGAGTGGCTGTGCCAGCACCCTAAGGAAAAGTAGGACAAGGGCTCCTTAGACTCGGGAGCTGGCCCCAGCCACTCTCCACCCCTAAGAAGCCCCCTTACCGACTCTCAGCTTGTCGTCTTCCTGTGTCATGGACTACACTGCCTTTCTCATGTGGCTAGAAGTATGACAGAGAAGAGCTTCGAAGTTGATCACCTTCCCTTGGTTCATATAAAGCTCTCTTTTCAGTCACAGATTATGAATTCTGTGAAAGAGGGGTCAACAGGGCACAGCGCTTAGCAGCCACTCTATGACTTTCATCTGAAGTCATAAAAAATAGTTTTGCAAAGGAGGGATGGTTCCAGGAGAAAGGGTTCCGGAGGAGACAAAAGATAAATATTTACTGAGATATTAGATGTGGTGGCAGAAAAGATAGCCTCAAATGTCTTTTCTATATATCATGCTCTTGATCACATCAATAAATCTATTTGAACATACTAATCTGTAAAAGAGGAAAATTAACACATACTTCTTTAGGATCTGTAAGGATTAAAATAGATCATTTATGAGTAAAACTACTTTGCAAAATGTAATGTGCTTTCAAAATTCTAATAAGAGTTGTTATGAATTACTGTGCATTAACTACAGAACCCTTCCCAAGAACATATGCATTTTAGATTAGTTTTTAATGGAAAAAAAAAGAAAACACTTAATAGTAACCTTCTCAAAGCTTGCAGCCCAATCCACCATGCCATAAGAAAATAAAGACATGCCCTTCAAGGAATCAGTCTTGGCTGAAGGTGGCACTACGTTCAATCGGTTGTCTGTTCAGAACAGTTTTCCATGTTAGGAGTGACACAGGGTTCTGTCTAGAGAGGTGTCAGTTCTATGGAGTTTTCCCCTTTTATTCTGAGAAATCGAAAGTGATCCCAGCATAAAGCATTTGCAGCTGTGCTGGGAAATGAGCTAGTCACGCCTCGGCAATTTATGGCCAATTTCCTATTAATAAGAGAATAGAGTGTGGTTCAATCACTTTACAATCCAAATACTTGTTCTTAAGAATGAGAAGAGAGAGTACAATAGTTTTTCTCTGATTCTGAAAGAGCATTAATTCAATATTTTGTATCTTTGAAGAAAAACATTTAGATGGCTCTAAGTGGTAGGAAGGTGTGTTTCATAGGAAAATATTCATAAAGCCATGCATTAGAAATGACACCTGGAGCCGCAAGTGAGAGACAGACCCGAGGTCCACGACCGCAGTCTAGCTATGAGGAGGGATGGTGAGGAAAAGGGACACTGAGTGGAAAGTGGGACTGGAGGTTTCAGGGCATAAATCCGAGACAAGGGTCCAGCTAAGTGGTAGATTCCTGCAGCGGGAGCCCAGAGGCACAGGCAAATTGAAGGTCAAGGGAAGCAGAGTCAGAAATCAGGATACGAAACAGAAATTGAGAGACACGAAAGGGACCGAAGAACCAGAATGTCCAGTTTGCAATTTCAGGGCAAAGAGGGAGTCAGAGACTGAGAAATGAAAGCAGGAAGATGAAGACAGAACACTGGTCCCATTCTTGTCTCAGCCAGAAGCTTGTGACACAGTCCTGAAGAGAGTCTTCCTTAGACTCTCAAAGAGGAAGGCAAAAGTAAGTTGCAGAGAGGGACCGCTACGTAAATACAAGGACAGAAATTGCTTAACTCTTAGGAGGGAGACACTAAATTTAATTTCCAAAACCAGTAGAAGATTTTCCATTAGTTCTATTTATTCCACTCACCAGATGGACCTTCTCAGTTCTTTCTACACACCCGACCGACTGATGGCTTGTATTAGTTCAGGCTCCCTCAAAAGAAGACATGGAGTCAAGGATTTGTGGGCAAGCTGTTCATTTGGAAGATGACAGTAGGAAGACATATAAGCAAAATGGAAAGAGGAACAAGAAGGAACGGAAGTCAATAAAGGGGCTACTGCTAATGACCAGGAAGCTCTGGGAATTTGGGTAAATAAGCAGAATCTGTTTCAGAACCATCCCACTGAAGCAAAATAAAGCCGGAGCACGTACTCATCTTCACGCAACCTTTGTGAATCTTGCTAAGTTGCCCCGTGCTTCCGGACTTCCCCTACCACTTGAAAAAGGAAGACACCAAAGCCGCAGACGGTATCCACAATGGGCCAAAAAGCCAACGCAGGGCCCCGCAGCCAGCATCTGCTGCAGCGCCCCTCACTCCTGCACTCCTCAAAAGCTTCTCTCTGGGCAGTCAGTGCACTCCTGTTCCGCCTGGGAACACCTATGCTCGCCAAGAATCAGCTGCATTTCTTAGCCAGTGTGTCAAAGGTATTATTGTTATTGTAATTATGGAAGCAAATAAATCTTATGCAAACAGGATTTGTGCAAATTGGCAAAATACAACTGTACAAAGAAAGAAATGTGTGAATGGAGAAATATATTGACTGCTGCAGAACACTTGGATCAAAGCAAGCTGATGAGAACGAACTGCTGAATTAGGTATGGCTGAGAAAACTGAACTGCTGAAGAAAAAGTACAACCGAGGACTCTTATTCAACCAGATTGCTTCAAAAGTCACTTTAATTCATGCTTCAAAGTAAAGAAACCGAAGTTGGAAATCTTAGGGGATGCATTAAGAGAGGATTTATTAAGAAGACAGCGTATAATGCCAATTAAAGGACCCAGAGTCAGAGAACAGCCCTCAGCTTTACATCAAAGATGGCCAAATGAATGCCAATTTATACGTTTTAAGTTAAAATAAAAGTGTTTAAGGCATGTTTGAATCATTTTTACGAGCCCTTGCTTTAAATATTTTTTCCAATTAATCAACCAACGACTAGCCTTGCAGGTGTCGCACAGGACCTGCTGCAGCTCCGCCCCCAGAAGCCTGCTGAGATGACAGTGCCTCACTGCTTTAGTCTAAGCCTTCCCGGAAAACTGAAGCACAAGAAGCAAGCACTTCCGTGGCAGTGCGAACATGTGGAGTAAGTCAGAAAGTTATGGTTTCGTGCTGGGAACTCTGCAGCCCCGTACAGGGAATGAGGAGAAAGGCACACTAACAACATGAAACAAAGACCTCGAAAGGTACATACCCAAGCTGAGCTGCTGCACCTCAGATCAGCCTGGCACAGTTTCAAAGACTGCAGCGACACAGCCTCAAGGATTCGAGAGGTGACACCTGCAAACAAACCCTGACCCACGTTCAGAGGAGCAAAGTGCCAAACTCCTGGAGTCATAAGACTGGCGGATGCTGAAACTCTAGAGAGTGCTCAGAGTCCTGCCTTCTTCTTGTCATTTAACATCCAAATCAGTTTATTTTATGCTTGGGCTAATTGGACACTTGTCACATTAGAGAGATTCATTAAGTGGTTCTTCAGGTTGACGCGATTCAGAATCACCGAGGCCGGATACCAGACTCCGCAGTTCCGAACAAGGCTGACTCTTATGACTTGGATCTAAAACGTCCCCCTCATAGTCTCTGGTGTTCAGAAGCTGACCGGATCGCAGGGTGCCTCACTCGTCCACAAACAGGTCCACGGATGGGTTCAGAGCTGGTGTCCTGTTAGAAGATGCAGCCTGACGGAAGGAGGTGGGTCACAGGGGATGACATCCAGAAGGAGCTACGTATCTCCCTTCCTGGCTCCTCCTTCCTCTCTCTGCTTCCTGGCCACCATGACATGAGCAACTTCCTCTGCCAGGTCCGCCTGCCACGCCCTTCCAGTGGGAGCTGGCCGACCAGGCACCGTAACCACGAGCCCAAGTAAACCTCACCTCCTTTAAACTGCGGGCGTTGGGTATTCCGTCTCAGCGACAGGAGAAGTAACTAAGATACCAGCAGACTGCAGATATGTCAAAGTAAGCCTACAAGATTTTGTTCTGTGTAATGTCTCAATTTTTCAAGACAAGAAGGTAACCTCAATATGATCTTTTTCACCCAGAATTTAAGTCATCCATTCGGCGATTAAATGAAATTACAAGTTAATAGAAAGATGTGTTTCTGAGGTTGTAGGAATAAGGAAGGACATTCCCAGTAAAGTTGAAAAGTTTTAGTTTATTCCCCATTTCATTACAGAAATAATTAAAGTTATTCTATAAAGTAATATAAAATGCAGCAGAAGAACTGAAATGTCTGAGATATTAATTTCTCAGAAATATCAAAGAACTTGTAAGATTCGGTTTTAAACATCAATTAACGTTTTTTTAACCAGAAAATTGAAATGCAACGACTTTTTCCTTTGAGTGGTGTAGACCCGCTCTTAATGCTGCGGGCCACGGGGCAGCTTTGCACCCAGAGTGGTTTCCTGCAGCCTTTCATCCTGCGCACACCACCACGCAGCAGCTCAGCATGGTCTCAGTCACCGCTTGCGGCCCTGGGCTCCAGGGCGCTCCCAGACAGTGGTCTGCATTTGGAAGGCGGGGCACACGGACATGCAGCAGTGCCGGCAGAGAACCCTGGAGTCCCCCCAGCAGGCAGAATAGTGGCCTCCTTGACCCTCAGAACCCACGTGAATCTGATGTTACATGTGTTGGGGTTCAGAAAGTGAAACCCCAAAGCCGGGTGGTTTAAAACGCTAACATACTTGGAATTAAAGGAAACTGGAAGGATTTAGAAGCTGCCTTACAATCGAAGCCTCTCTTTTCTTCCCTTCTTTCTCCCACCAACTAAAGACAAAGGATCTCTCAGAACTTGACTTATCTTACTGAAGAAACGTCTTCCAAAATATATGGAGTTGTCTCAAGTCTCTCCCCTGTGGAACTCATCAAACTACCAGGAAAGACTCCTCCAGAGGAGACTAAAAGTCCTCACTAAGTGGAGACAGACTTGTCATCTCTTCTTCCACAAACAACTCCGAGGGGTGACCCGGACACTGTTTGCAAAACAAAACAACCTTGGTGCACAGTGGAGTTCTGTCCCCACTTCTTCTCCATGTGGGAACTCCCATGGAGCCAAGAGCCACTTTGTTCCAGGTGATTATCTGTTCTGTGGGTTCACTGGTTACCTCTAAATATCATTTATTAACCCTCTAAAATTGCCCACATTCCCTATTTCCCTTCCCTATGAAGAAATTATTTAAGCTTCAACCATCTGACACTTCCTTTCATTTTCACATTTTGTGTGACTCACACACAAATACACAATAATAAATTTGTATGCCTTTTTTTGTTAATCTATTGTGAGCTAGTTTCTGCAACCCTACAGGGGGTGGAAAGGAAGTTTTCTGCTTAGTCCCTCCTACACATGACAAGGGAATTTAAAGTTGCTCATCATCTGACCCTAGAAAAAAGAGAGTATGATGATTATCCAGGTGGGCCAATGAAATCACAAGTGTGTTTAAAGATGAAAGAGGGAGGCAGAAGAGTAGAGGTGTAAGTCATGTGATGGGGAAAACCCTCCAGGGGTCAGCGCTGGCGGTAGAGCTGCAAGGGACCGAGAAGAATGCAAGTAGCCTGCTACTCTGGTGACCTCTAACTGATATGAGACTGGAGTGACTTTGACCCTTGAGGGTCACAACATCCTCTGGATGGTCAGCAGGAGTCACGAGTGCTCAAAACCCCTGTATCTCCTCAGGGCCCATCTGGCTGCAGGCGAAAGGATGTAAAGGAATGACCCTGTTTTCAGCCGCAGGCCACACAATCGTTGTCACACAGTTGTTGTCACGACTTCTGTATTTCTCTGTTCGCCTAATAAGCTGCCTTTCAGGTTTTAGTTAACAAGAAAAACCTCCTCTACCTCCTGTAATCAACCTCTTCCTAGGCCTGCCAGCCACTGACTTGTTTTCTCCTAGGTCTGCCCTTTGCAAAAACATGACATAAACAGAATCACACAGTATACAGCATTTTGAGTCTTATTTCTTTCACTTTGCAAAATGCACTTGAGATTCCTACATATCCTTGTGTGTATTACAGTAGTTCATTCCTTTCTACCATTATATAGTATTGCATTGTATGAAAATTTCATGATTTGAGTATCTATTCTTTTATTGAGAGGCATTTGGTTTGTTCCCAGTTTGGGACAATTATGAATAAAGCTGCAATTAACACATGCATTTATAGGTTTTCATTTCACTTGGATAAATACCTAAGAGTAGGATTGCTGGGATACACATTAAATATATGTTTAGCTTTATAAGAAACCACCAAACCATTTTCCAAAATAGCTCTACCATTTTGTGTTTTTATCAGCAACATATGAGGGTACAATTCACTAACCCAGGAGTCCTTAAGGCTAGCTGACACTTTTACTTTCCATTGAGTGAACTAATAGATTCCTGACCTAAGTTCAGTTTCTACCACTTCCAGACAAAAAGTCCTGACTAACATAAGAAGTTTGTAGTTAATGTACCTACATTCTTTGTATAACTTATTCCTCCTCTGTATGCAGTCTGCCAATCCCAGGGATACTTTTTGAACACCTGCATATGAAGATACCACTCCAAGAACCATAAAAAATCAATTTTTTTAAAGTTTTGATTTTTTCCTCATGGAATTCTAAGATTCACTGGTATAATGAGCTGTGGAAAATATAGGACAAGTTCTCCCTTGGCGGTTGAGGTGGAGTATCCCAGAAATTTCTCGTGCCTCCTAAAATAAGATCCTGACTGTTCTTATGACTCTGAGAAGGAAGCACATAAGCATCTCCCAAAGATGCATTATTAATGTTCACTTTGGATGATGGAGATCATTTCTGCAGCTATATTAGAACCCACTATGCCTTGGGTATATTATGTGAAAATAGTCTTTGAGAAAATTACAGATTTCCAGCAGGATGACATTTTAGCTAGGATTATTCCAATCACCTAAATGAAATGAACCCTCATTTTGCTCTAAGCAGACTCTTTTGATAGAGTATTACTCCCCTAGACAATCTGAGGTTGAGTAGCATCTTCCTATAAGCTGCTTCCACAACACCCCCTTGCCCGTGGGCAAAACTGAACGTAAGGTAAGACCTTAGGCACACATCTGTTAAAGGCAGAACCAAAAGAACATTACACCTGCTCACTTGTATCACAGCTCCATACAAAGCTTCTAGATCATGCACTGGCAAGTACCAGTGTCCAGCAATCTCCGGTTGCTTCTAATCCTTTCCAACGTCTTCAGCAAATACAGAAGAAAATAGACCACCTTGTCTTCCTCCCTATTCTGTTTGTCACAGCTGTCCACAGAGACTGTATCAGGAGCTGTTAGTAGATTCTATCAAAATTTGACATGGAAGATATCCTTCATATAAAATCCTGTTTCAATATCTGTCCAGATCTTAAGTTAGTTGGGAAAAGCCAGAACACAGCAACAAAATCACTGAGATGTTTCCACCCTACTAAGAAGTAATTCAGTTCAGTGTGGGTACTTCACTCCATCCAAATGGAAATGAGGGTGAGACTAGGTCACTGCCCAATGTCCAGTCCCATGACATTAATCTCTGTAGATAAAGACAAAGTAAAAATAACTAGGGTTGATCAGTCTAGTCCAGTTATAACATAACAAAGAATGGTCCACTTCACACAAACCTGTGAAATGGGCAGCAATGGCTTTTGTTAGGAAGGCCTTCTGAAAAGACTAAGAAATGATCTTCACTGTAGGGGAATTTTTAAAAGGCCATGAAAAAGAAATATCCACACACGCATGTATATATGTAACCTCCTGGCAACTACATAACCCAGAGTTTTCTGTTGTGGACAGCAGGGAAGAATTGACAGCATAAACAGCTAGAAAAGACCATAGAAGGACCGCCCAGCAAATAAAGGCTGCAAAGGAGAGCCGATAAGGAGAAGCGTGCTGATGGAGAGGTTGGGAGAGTGGCCTGCAACAGGACCATTCAGACCTTGGGGTCACTGAAGTTGCCAGATGATGTGTGGTGTGTCCTCTCCTCTGAGACGCTGCAGGGAACAGTGTTGCAGGGGGCGGCAGACCAGGCAGCTGCGTCCTGTGACAGAGAAGCTTACCTGTCAACTCAATGAGCTTGGGAGCAGCCTCGGGGGTTAGTAAAGCACACTGCTGGGTGTGTCGGGGCAGGACACGCATGAGTGACCTTGGGGTATCTATCTGGCCCCTTCTTCTCTGGCAGTGTTTCCCTACTCTGCTTCCCAGCCACCATGAACTGAGCAGCTCTGCTCCACCACACTCTTCCACCGTGACACTCCTGCCTGGAAGCCCATCGATCACAGACGGAAACCTTTGAAATCATTTCCTCCTTTCAGTCAGTGTCAGGTATTTGGTGCCAGCAATGGAATAACTGACTAATACACCCTTATGAGGGCAATTTGTTCCTCCTTTATCCTCCTCTTGTCAATTACCTAATGAATCTTCACAGATGCATCACTTCTCTGCAGTCAGAATAAAAGTGCTCACCATCTGTAGTTGATATTTAAAAAGAGAGGACCTCCACATCTCAGGGTTAGCTATGTTTCTAAAAGCCCATGCTATTACCATTATACAAATATTGCACCGGCAACCATGGACCCAGTATGGTATTCTGCAGTGTACAGCACCTAATCACCTAATCTCAATAAATTTATAGCCTGTAACAGTCAAGCTAAGAAGAAAAAAAAAATCGTGGTTGGATGGTACCTGGCAATATTAATTTATAGTTTTCTCTCATTTCACTTAACTTTTCTCTTATTCAAGAATTCACTTAAAGATATTAAAGATGGAACATAAAAAGACTCATTCTTTTTGTTTTCTCCATTTTAGTTTTCCTCTTCCTGTCTGTCATTCAAGCATTCCTGAAGTGAGATGAGGAAGGGAGGCAGGCCAGTTCAGGACATGTTTTCAAGGTGATTCCCACTGGGGTCGGTAAGAAGTGTATATTTACCTGCCAGTTTCAATAGCCTTGTGCACATGTGTGCACATGCATGCGCATGTGTACATGCATCCCTGCATGCCCATGTATGTTGTGGAGGGGCAGAGGGCTGTCTTACATGAAAAATTTACAGATGTGACCTTTGCCTGTAAAGACCTAAGTTCACTGAAGATGGATTTAGGAGATGAGGGGAGAAAAGTAAAAGGAGTAATCTGAAGAAGCACGGAGTCTCAATTTCCAGATGAAATATCCTCCCTAAGCGGCGGAGGGCAAGAGAGAAATGCGAGGGTCTCGGAGCACCTGAGACCTGGAATCCTCCCAGATTAGGGGATAGGGTGGTACTGAGCGGGTGAGAGGGAGAGTAAGGAGTTCGCTGGTCAGATGTTTTCCAACGACATTGAAGCAAGAGCTTTAAACAATGTAAGGAGTTCGCTGGCCAGATGTTTTCCGATGACATTGAAGCAAGAGCTTTAAACAATGGGTTTTGGAAGAAATAGGGAGGAAAAAGAGGAACCGGACTAGTGCTTCCCACCATCTGGCCCTGAGATACAAGCAATCATTTTCCACAATAAACAACCTGCACTCAAGCCCTGTCCGTGGGCTCTGGTTTGGAAGAGAATGGAGGAAACCCAGGCTAGCAGAACAGAGGTAAGTACAAGCTGAGCTGTCAGACCCATTTTGAAGGTGTTTATTCCTACTTCAACTGCTGTACCACAAGCCATTCCTCACTATTCTGCTTAGCTCCTGAAGACTGCTAAGTCTGCAAAGTCCCTGCTGGAAGCTGCTCTCGTCTGCCACCCTTCTGGAGCCCTTCCCACCACCGGACAGTGCCTCCAAGTTCCATCACCTTTCCTTTCCAGGGTACTTCACTTAGCAAGCTCTCCTCCTCCTTTTCTGAACATACCTCCTTTGGCTCTTTTTTCTCTCCCTATTTCCCTCGTAAGTAAGCTGTTAACCTTAACCTCCCTCAGAACTACCTTCATCCAGTTCAGTTTCGCAGAATCTACCCGTCACTTGCTATGACCCGGTTTCACTTTGGATTTCTCTGTGACTCCTGAGGTTTCTCTTGCACTCTAGCCACTTGGCGCAAATTCCAACGTGGGTATCTACCCACGTTGATACCCATTTGGTGAAAATTCCACCCTGCCTGTCTTATCCAAGCCCATGACGTCCAGAACTGAGCCAGAAATTCACTTCAAACTGAAAGTGAAAAAGAAAAATATTAAAACAACAGTAAAAGGATGAACATAAAAGGAAAAAAAGAAATAGATGGCAGATCTAAAGATCTGATGGTAGGACCAGACAAGAAAATAAAAGTTACAGAAATAGAATATGACAGACTGAAAGAATGTTAACACTTTGGTTGGGGGATTTGAGAGAAAATTAATTTTTAGCATGAAAGGAAAGATGGAGAATTCTGTTTTGGACGCATTGGGTTGCAAGTATTTCCCCTGCTCAGTTTAGGAACATCAGAAAACCTGGGGACCTCTCCTGTGTTTTGCTGAACTTGGGGGCACGTTATCTCTTTGATTTCTACTTCCTTTAGTCTTGCAGTGACTTTTTGAGAAAAATGTCACCAGCCCCCAACAAAGCTTTTCTTTTCTGTCCTGAAGCCAAACTCCTAACTTTTGTAACTGGAACAAAAAAAGTATATAATATGTAAAATACAATTTAAAGTCAATAAATGTAAAAATAGATAACATATAAAACTAACCACCAAAACTCCCAAACTTACAGCAATCAAACATTCTAAAAAAAGACTTCCTATTCTCAAGAAGTGACTTTCATATTTGCTTTATGTTATTTTGATCCTCAAGATGCACCTGGAAAAATACCATTCTTCAAATGCTTCTACCAGACAGCATAAAGCCAGTTACCGGAAGCAGTAATGAAGGCACAGTGAAGATGCTGTATTTTGTTTTTAAATCCTGGAGACCTTCTGTCTAGAGGTCTGAATGCAGCCACCTTCCTAATAGCCTGTTTTGCTCTTCACCCACCTTATGCCATTTTAGAAGCCTGTTAATTGCTGTCTTGGTAACAAAGGAAAACAACACCATTGTGCCGCTAATAAAAGACTGTGTGAATTGCTTCCCTTCTGCAAAGCAATGATTTTAATTGACTTTATTTTCTTCCAAAAAGAAATAGAGATGCACAATCATAGTGAGATCTGCCCTCATTAATGAAGATGCATCACTAATTTAAGGTGAAAATTGAAGCCTAGTAAATTCCCATCTTGCAGTTACCCCGCCTGCAACATACAGGATCTGGTGTGTGTTTCTTTCATTCCTCCTCTTGCTCAGCTTTTTCTCCTGGGACCCAATAAAGGACTTTGGAGCAGGTAAAAAGCAGCACATTATCCTGTAGCTTTATCCCAGCTGCACTTTGGAAAACAGATTTGCAGGCTCTGAACCAACAGGCAATAAGTCACTCAGCCCATTTTCTCAGAATTACCACTGCACTGTTACTGTTTGCTTCCCAATAACTCTATAACCACGGAAAGTAACAAATATGCAAAGACATTTTCTTCTCTGCACTCAGACAGCGACACCTTCATGAATATCCCTTCTTTAGCTGTTTTCTAATCCAATTTTTTTAAGTCAGAGCTAGGAATTTGTGTAACAGGATATCAGGTGCATTTCCATAAGGCAAAGCTCAGGTGCTGCTGCTGTGACTAGGTACCTTTGAGTCACGGCTTCTCAGGCTGAGTCTCTGATAATCAGCTGCATTCTCAGGCCAGGGGAGGTGGTTCATGAGAGCCCCAAATTATAAAAGAAGCCTCAAACATAGGTATTCATAGTATTTTATAATACTTTGTTTGAGATGTTGGAGGGTTACAGGGCAACTGATCAACAAATGTTCCCCGTACACCATTGTGGTGAGTATTTACTATGTGGATTTCCTCATGTTCCTTCTCTTCTAGAAATTACGTATCATACAGGAAGTAAGATGAAAATGAAGCAATTATCAACAAATGTGCTTACAAAGGAGGTTCAGGTAGTGGCCCCATGAAGAAAATCGAACTGGTATAATGATAGAGAAACCCCAGGGGTGACCAGAAGAAAGGGATCTTCAAGCTGCTGTGGTGGTTAAATATAGCACCCAAACTCTTTAATGTTTATCTCATCAAGAGGTGGAGTCCCTGTGCCCAATCACCAGAAATGGCCTCTCTGACTGCCTGAGCAATAGAACCAAGCTGATGCTCAGCCAGTTCCCAGGCTTGGCCTCGGCAAACAGGCAGCTTCTGCTTTGTGTCTCTAAAATGATAGAGTCTAGGTGCCTGGCCCAAGCAGCATACAGTGACTGGTCAGCCCCGCATGGTGGCATCCCGCCTCGTGTCACTTCCAAAAGTGGAGATCGCCTTTGTCATTGTACTACAGCCCCTATGTAAAGAGAAATGCCCCTTATCAGGACTGTGTTGAAACATAGCTGCAGAGATTTAACACTGACCTCCAGGTTACATGTTATATATGTGGTAGCAATAGAAGAAATACTCGTGGTTGCCATAAATGCATTATTGTTTGCTTAGGAAAAGGACAGTATAGCCCTTGTACTATGGGATGTAAACTTCAAATTTCAGGCAAGCCATAGATTGGTAGAGGAATACCTTGGTCAGCCAAGCCCTTGGCAGTTTTTGGGTCATGGCACCCAACATCTCTATGTTTCCCCATAGTCTATCTATGCTTACCCCTGGGATAGGCACCCCTGGCTGCCTCTCTTTGGAATGCCAGATGTTAGATGCTTGGTGAAGATGTTACATAATGACTCTAGGTTCTTTTTTATTTTTTCAGGATGAGCTGAATAAGTCATTTTGTTTCATAAGCAATGAAGGGTTTAGGGTTGATTTTTTTTTCTCCTGGCAACAGTTAATTCTGATGAAAAGACATCATGAAAATATTGATGGAGAACAGCAATATTAATCCATCAGCCCTTATTTATTAGTGATATGTTGGGTGACAAGTACAACTCATAAATTTAATGAAATGCAATGTCATTAATCACTCACCACTTATAAGGCAGGCCCATAGAACTCCATTTCAACATTTTTTTTTCACGATCTGCTTATTACAAGCTTAGCTGTGGCTGCCTTTTCTGCCCTGTGACAAATCTCCTTTCCTTCTTTACTTCCTAATTACTAATCCTTCTTTACACTTCTAGGAAAGTAACTGCTCTCCCTCCTCTGTCTGTTGCTATGGCTTCCCAGCCTGAAGTCAGCTCTCCCTTCCTTACTGCTCAGTGTCCTGATTTTCTTCTTCCTTTTTCTTTTTTTCAGGCAGGAGGGAGGGAAATACACCCCTCTGGGCCACGCCCCCAGTGACCCACCTCCTCCAATCAGGCTTCACCTCCCAACATCATATTTAGCTATCAACTCATCAATGGATTAATTCACTGATGAATATCATGGTCCATAATCCAATCACTTCCCCAAAACCCCAGCTATGAACGCATGAAGCTTTGGGGAGACATCTAGATATAAACCGTAACACCTATAGAGTAGATACTAGGAAATGAATGCCACCTCAGTGTCCCCTTGCCACTTACTGAAGGCACCGGCATGTGACAATGTGATGTTTGGAGCTGAGGCAGCCATCTTGGGAACATGAGACAAGACATCTCTCATTCTGAAGATGACAAATGGGAAGGAAGGAAAATTCTGAGCTTCTGATGCTCTCAAATTGGCCAAGTACCTCTCAGATTACCCTGAAACCGTATTAATACTAAGAAGTAATAACTCTTTGTAGATGCAATCCATTACAGTCAGTTTGTATTTAGCAAATTGAGGGAGAGAAGAGGAGGCCAGGATCATTCATAATAGTCATATGACTCGTGGCAGGTTAGATATAATAAGCCCGACCCCATGTACTAAGTTTTTGAAAGTTATAAATTAAGCTACAAGTTGATAAATAAAATGTGCTCTGTCTTCATGCCTTGGAAAGTGTCCCATCATAATAACTGAAAAGCCTAATTGCAGTTTGAATATCTGGACCCCATCTGGAGCACCATGCTGGTTGGTGCAAAGCCAGCCCACCTCAGCCCTCTTCCCTTCTTCTGCCCCAGCTCTGTCCTACGTGTAAGTTCTCTGGAGAGAAGAGAATCAGACACATTAACCTGAGACTTCGAGTTTCATCCCCATCTGCAATATTGTCAATAGCTATCATTGTGGGATTCCCCTGGACACCAGGGTGTACATAGCTTCAGAAGGACAGATCCGGAAAGGAGGCACACATGGGCCCAGGAAGGAAATGAGGATCCTTTGGGAAACTCTTCAGAGTCCAGGGTACCTAAAGAATAGACTAGGCAAAAAATCTTGGAGCTGCGGAACACAGCAGGACTGAGCCTCTCCAAAGCACATGGCTTGGGGCAGCGCCCCCACCACCCCGTGCCCCCTGGGTCTGAGAAAGAGCCTCTTCAGGGAAGGTGTTAACCCAGCGTCACAGGGGGACAGGCTAAAACGCAAAGTCCCAATCCCTGAGATGAGCCCCAGAAACACCAAAAATATTTACTCCTTTCTCACTTCATTTTATTTGTAAGATCAGAACTTTAGTGATTTACAAAAAATGACAAGCAGTTGTTCTCAGATGCAAATCCAAGGAGATGGATTTATCATGAAGCTAATGAAGCTTAAGCTCTAAGTCCTCTTACTCACACAGTTCTAAGCAGTAGCTTCAACAACCTACTCAAACAATGCTGTGGTAGCCATCTAGTGAATAAGAGAGCAGACAGGCACATACTGAAGATGGTGGGATGGGTTTTGCCTTAGGTCCACTTCAGGATATTTCTGAATTCAAAATGTCCCCACCCAAATGTTGGATGGTGCAGCCACTAAGGAAAACATTTCTGTGATTCTCTAAAAGGATAAACACAGAATTCCCATCTGATACCACAATTCCTCTCCCAGATATACAACCAAAAGAACTAAAAATGAGTACTCAAACACTTGCACACCAATGTTTATAGCAGCATCATTTAAGGTGGTCCAAAGATGAGGGGAAGAAAACCAAGAATCTGGGAAAAGATGAGATAAACAAAATGTGGTACTGTACGCACATACAATAGAATATTATTCGGCGTTTAAAGGAAATGAAATTCTGATACTTGATGCAACGTAGATGCACTTTGAAAGCATGGCAAATTAAATAAGCCAGATGCAAAAGGACAAATATTGTATGATTCCACTCCTATGAGACACTCAATATGTTAGTTAGCTTTCTGTCACTGTAACAGAATCACTGAGATCAGCAACTTATAAACAGAGAACATTCATTTTGACTGGAAATTTTAGAGGTTTCCTTCCATGTGTCATTGGTCCCACTGTCTTGGGACTATGAAGAGGCAGAACACAGAGAGAGTGCAGGGGTGCAAGGCAGAGCAAGCTGCTCATCCTGTCAACAGCCAGGGAGGAAGAAGAGAGGGAGAGGAAGGGGCGGAGGTCCAAAGGGCAATTTAAGAGCTCAAACCCAATGAGATAAAGGCCCCCCAAGGGGCTGCACCTCTTCAGATTCCCACGACTTCCCAACAGGGCCACCATGGGGACAATATCTTTAACACATAGGTCAACAATCAAACTGTAGCACCCAGAACAGGCAAATTCATAGACACAGAAGGTTAGAGGTTTTGGGCGTGAAGGATTGGAGAATGAGGAGCTGCTGTTGAATGGTTCTGGAGTTTCTGTTTGGGTGATGAAAAAGTTCTCGGAGTAGGTAGGGATGTCACACAGCTTTGTGACTGCATGCCTACGGGCAATCAGTTGTGCCTTTAAAATGGTTAAAATGGCAAATTTTATGTTACATGTATTTACCACAGTAAAAATACCTCGCCCCCAAATTTTATCAGCTTCAAGCCACACAATGCAATTTTCCCATTTTCCAACTATTCAACCCTATCACACAATCTCGTTACAAAGCACAAAGAATGTTCGGAATCAAAGAAAATAAGGAGTACCTCGAAGGTAAAGCCATCCCCATACTCCCTACTTTGTCCCTGCAGGGTCCCAAGTGAGGGGATTTGTTTTTATCTTTTGGAATGAGTTGGACAGGATGATTAATCTCAAAGAATCTTGCTCTCTGTCAAAAGACAGCCTGTGCAAGACAAACCCCACCACAAAGCTGCGTGGGAGTTTCAGTCCCTCAGTGTATGCACGACACCCAGCACGGGCCTGCCTCAGACACCGCAAACACAACTACACCCCCACAACTCACCATCACCTCCTGCCTCCTGGGAGACTTACAGCAAAAGCTATCTCAGTACAGAATGATGAATTTAAAGTTTGTTGTTAAGTGTCTTACTGATTACATGCTCAGAATTCTAAGGAAAAGAAAAGAAGGAAAATGTCACCACCCCCGGACCCCATAAAAATCCTAGAATAGAAAGAACACAGACTTGGTCAGTCTTGGGTCTGTTTCAGGCCCGGTTTGCCCAGCTCTCTCTTAAGCAAGGCAGCGGTGTCTGTTTGCAGGGGGCCTGGGAAACCCCGGTGGGTAAAGGGGAGCGAGGCTGGAAAAGTGACGGAGGCAGCGCAGGCAGTTAGTTACAAGCAGGTCAGCAGTGTGGGTAGCAGGTGAGCTCCACCCGAACCTTCTAGGAGACCAGGCAGAACACACCTGTGTGTGGCTTCTCCACCTGCAGGGCCCAAGCTGGTGCCTTTGTCCTCCAGTTCCCATCCATTGTTAGCTGCAGGTTGCTCCTGGACTCGTTAACCTCCCAGCACTTCCAAGCTTCCTGCTTCATGGACCAAGAGAAAGCCCTCAGCTGGGAAGACAGACACCCTCACTCAACGCCAGGTTGGTGGAGCCCCAGGAATCCGGGAGGGCCCCACCTGTGCCTTGCCTCTGTTGACAAACTGGATCAACAAGGGCACAATAATTGAACACCTGTGTCGTTTTCCGAGGGCTGGCGTAACAAGGTACCACACACTGGGTGGCTTCCAACAACAGAAATTTGTTTATCTCGCAGTTCTGGGTGCTGGAAGTCCAAATCCAGGTGCCAGCAGGGTCAAGCTCTCGCTGAGCCTCTGGGCAGAACCGTTCCTTCCTCTTCCCAGCTTCTGACGGTGGTCATCACGCCTGGGCTCGCAGCTCCATCACTCCCAGTTTTCCCTCGGTGACCATGTGATGTTACTCCTGGGTGTGTTTCTGTGTGTTTCTGTCTTCACACGGCATTTTCCTTGTCTTATAGAAACAGCCATATTGGATCAGCATCCACCCTCACAACCTCATTTTAACTTGGTTGCCTCTGCCTCTGCAAAGACCTTTCCAAACAATCACAGGAGCTGGGATTATGTACACATCCTTCAACAGCATCAGTTTAGGAGACGCGACTCAAACCATAGCAACCTCTTTGGTCTCAGTTGTTTATTTGAAAAATAGGAATAATCACTTGTGTTCTATAAACTCGTTTTGAGGCAGAAAAATAACCCTGAGTTATATAAAACACCACTGAGCAACCTGAGAATCCTGCTGTGATAAACCCAGACAACTTTGAAGTAAAGAGAAATAGGATTGTCCATGAATAGTCAAACTTTGAAATGAAGTCAAGACAGAAACATACAAAATCATTTTTTTTAAAAAAAGGGCAAAATGGGGCCTCGTGGAAGGGTTTACCTTTCCAAAGAACATCTTAATTGGCAGTGGTTTGGTCAGCAGTCCCGGGAGCAGGGTGACAAAGACTTATCCCAGATACTGCCTGTTCTCCTCCCCACAGAGATCAGGAAGCAAGAGGCTGGGCTCCCTTCATACGCAAAGCCCTCTCTCCTAGAGCCCCTGATGCCCAGAGCCTTGTCCCTAAACTGGGGGGCGGGCTGCTTTATACTCAGCCAGCGCCCTGTTGAGATTGTGGGCCTGCCCCAGAAGCCCACCGAGCTGTTGTCCGCCTCTCACCTACTTTGTTTTTCACTACAAATCAATATACTGGCAGTTTGGTGTTATGCCGTAGTCCTAGCCTGCTTCTCCACCCTCCAGAAGCTGCATCCCACCTCCTGCCGCTGATTCTCAGCCTCAGGACACAGGACTCCGGGAAAGTCGCCCAGGGAGGACAGCGGCCAGGACAGCTCCTTCAGGTCAGTATGCTGTTTAGTTGCTTTAGGACACACCCCCCGCCTGCGTTCTGAGTGTCTCCACACGTGCTCCTCCATCTTCCATGTGCACTGAAAACCTGGAGAATTTTGTTACATGCAGATTCTTCTGTCACCAGGATCTGACTTTCTATGTGGCAGGAATGACTCCCTTCTGCGATGGAGTCTGAAAATTTGTGAGTCTACCAAATTCATCCATGTTGCCAATGCTGCCGGTGTGAGCTTCCTGCTTCAAGAACTGTAAGATCTTGCTCTTCAGAGTGCAGCCCAGAGACCAACAGGATCAGCTGCACCTGGGTCTCCACTAGAATCAGAGTCTCTGGGGATGAGAACCGCCAATCTGTATTTTCACCAGTCTTCTCAGCTCTCATGTGCACGAAACAAAGGCCTGGAACCAGTGATTAACTAATATTGCAGCTTGCTTGCCTTTGTCTGCACAAAATACTGAGGGAAGTAAGACATGTGTACAATAAAATCATGTAAGCATCAATGAACACAAGGAGCAGGAAGCCTGGAGGGACCCTGAGGATTCTCTGTGATGTCAGATAAGTGAATGCACACGGAAGGGAAGGGCAGGAGGAAAGGAGCCAACTCTAAAACCCCACAAACCCACGCAGCCTACGGGCTCTCTGCCAGCAGCTCAGAATGCAGCCTGACACGAAGCAGCATGTCAGGATTGGAACCAGACCCACCACCATCAGAGCTGGAAAAGAAGTGTCCGGAAGATCCGCACAGTGTACAGGGAGGTTTCTTTCCTCCGTTTCCTTTTAATGATACTTTAATAATTGCAAAAGTGATGTTTTAGATTCATAAAATATTTTTAAAATTATAGAAAGACACAAACAAAATAAAAATTATCCATAATCATTACCTACTTCTTCATTATCTACTACTTCATGAGTTCTTTATATGTTGGATATTTTGTATATATTCTACATCCTATGTAAGACATATGTACACACATTACTTACATATATAGTAGGAAGAAACATTTTACAAATATAAATATAGATATACACATATGTATATGTTATATATGAAATGTAAATATATTATACATGCATTTCTATCAGTACTATATATGCACATATATAACACTCATATCGTACATATATATGTAAGAAAACCTTTAAAAATACAGTTTTAACATTTATATAAGTATATGTATGCATTTTATACATTTATATATTACATATTCTGGCATACATAAAGTAGATGTGCATATAGACATACATGTAAAACATGTAAGAAATATTTTCCATAAACAAAAATATACAATTCTGTAGCTTACTTTTTTATACTCAGTGCTAGGCTGTACTTCATGCATTTAAGCAGGAAATTCACACACAAAGTGCAAATTTACAATTGGCTAGATGTTCAGCACTAAGCATCCCCACTTCTGTACACAGACACAAACACACACACACACACACACACACACACACACACATACACACAACTAGAGGTTGTAAACCTCTGCAGGTTAAATGAAGACTCAGCAGAAAGTGAAGAGGGAGAATTCAACTCTTCCTTCCCATCAGAACCGGTGAACCAGGTAATTGCTCTGGGACAAGAGGCTCTAATCCCAAAGAGCCGGGTCACCACCTCGTGTGCTGTCGCCCTTCACACCCCAGCCCACATGCTCAGAGCCTCAGCAGGAGACGGCGGATCCAGCCTCGAATGCTTCCCTGTGTCACAGCTCAGCCACCCCAGTTTTCCAATATTGCACAGAACACAGAATTCAAAGTAAACTAATTAATATCATTGGATTTTTAAATAATTTCATTTGATTTTTTAAATAATTTCAGATCATCCCTTGTGCGAACAGAGGATCTAGTGTGGTGTCTGAAAACAGAGTCAGGAATCATGATCACAGAGCCACGCACAGCAGACCCACATGGCGGTCCCAGAGACACCACATGACCTGGAACTTCTATTTTCCTGTGTCCTTATCAAGAAGTCTATCCAGGAGGAGTCTAGAAAAATTTTAACAAAATGGTGAAGCCCTTCATTTAGAGCCTTTAAAAATAAATGATTTCACAGAGCTCATTTCCATGTTTATTCTACTGATTCGATTTAAAACAAATTGTAACATGGACTTCATAATAAGCCCAAACAGTGCCGGGATCATTTTCATTTTTGGAATAATAAGTCTTATTTTTCCCCCTCTATTGCTGCAATTATGACAGAATAGGAAATTAGATTTTAATTAATCAGCAAGGTCCCTTTCCACCAATCACTAGGAATTTAGAGCCTGTAAAACTACCAAGTAGAGAAATCACAGAGCTGCAAAAATAGCTGGAAAAAACAAATGATTCTTTGGCCTGATTTTTTCCCAGATGTTAAAGGCACTACAAAGCAAGTTGCAAGTTTCTCAAGCAAAGGTGGAAATCTGTGCAGCCACAGACTAGTGCTGCTCTGAGTAGAAAAGCTTTTACTAGGGAGAGAAATTATGTGCAACACCCATAGTCCCTCCTAAGACCTCAGAGGACAGTCCGTCATTTTTCTTGTCCAAAAAGCTTGATCCAGCAGACGTACTGCCCAGAGACACCTGCTACTGTCGCCAGGATCCAACTTAGTATGTGGCAGGAACGCGATTGCGTGCGTCACTGCCACGCCTTTCTGTTCTCTTCCCAGCTGCCCAAGATCGCTTTTGTCTCGGGGATTGGCATTATGAGCCTTATTAATTATAGATCAATCTCTAATTTGAAGGTATGAGCCAAGACTGTAGGAGGTCTCATTAAGATAAGATTAAAAGCTGACTCAGAGACTAATTATTTCGTAACTATAAAAATTCAGGCTGAATGCGATTTGAGTAAAGCAGTCTCTCAGCCAGGACCACATCTGCAAAGGGTACTTTAAACTACACATGTCGTTTTTTTCTGAGTCATTTCATGACTCTATTTCTGTGTGTTTGTTTCATTGCTCACAGTTAAGTGTGCCTGTGTGTGCTTTTATAAATGTATAGCGGGAAACAGCAGGCAAGAGTGATTTCTGAATTGATGGAGGGAATTTCTATAGGAATGTGTTGAGTAAGCTTGGAAGCCTGTTGTGAGCCAAAAAGACAAAATCAAGTTCAGATACTTGTGACACAAAGTTCAAACACTTCATTCATTAGTGATTACTGCTGTAAATTAAGCAGCAAAGCTTCAGGAAATGAATAACTGTTTTGCCCGAACTATAATTCATTAGGGAAAGAATATACAGTGTACACTCTGTGCGAACAGCTCCCAAATGTTGTTCCTCTGAAGACGCCTGTGTATCTTTGACATGTTCTCACTTATCATCACCGAAATGAGGGATAAGGCTCTTTTCAAAAACTAGATGTGGTTCATTAAATTTTCCTCCTTTTTTGGTGTAGTTTAAAATGCCCATTCTTTTTTTCAATGATGATAATTACAGATGGTAGTACTGTAGTTGATTTATGATTGGGTTTTGTTTTGTTTTTATATTCTAACTTAAAAGAATGAAGTCTAGTACCCTTAGACTACTTTCTTTTTTATTTTCTAATTATACCGACAGTATGTTATCAGGAGTGATTTTAGCTATGAGTAATAAAAACCCAGTTCACTATGACTTAAACAATACAGATTTCTGTCTCACATAATGCACTTCTGGAAGTGCAGGATTACTGGCTTTGGTTCACTGTTCTTCACTTGCCATCTTCATTTTGTTGGTCTCTTACCTTTACGTCTGTGTGCCTGTGGTCCCAAGAAGGCTGCTTTGGTTCCAGGCATCACATGTTCACTCAATGCTCAGGAAGAGGAATATGCAGAGAATGGCCTGAAATATAGTGGAGCAGTGACCTTCCCAGATCTGTCCCTCACCTCTCTCTCATAGACTTCTGCTTAGCTGCCATTGGCTGGAATTGTGCTGTGTTGTCTCATGCTCATTGCTAGCTGGAGAGCACCCTGACAAAGTGAGCATTTACCCCTTTAAAGCTTCTATAATGGAGAAAGGCAAGGGGATATGAGTGTTTTGTTGGGTATGGTCATTTGCATCCAGGAAATAAAGAAGTCTGATCCACATCACAATATTTTGCAAGGCCTTAGTTCAGTGGTTGTCAAAACGTGGTCCCTGATCGAGCACAAGCATCAGCTGGGAATTTGTTAATTAAGAAATGCACATTCTAGGACACTTCCAGGGAATCAAAATCTGGAGGGTGGGGCCAATAATTAGATGATTACAGTGCATTTTCAAATCTGAGAGCCACTGCCCTCACTGCTGCCCCGGAATCTTTCCTGGCAGTGTGTGTGAATTAGAGGGATGAAAATACGTCTTTGAGAAAACATTAAAATGACCAGCAGGATCAGCATGTTTGAAACCACTCATGCCTCTTCACCCACATTTGGTTGAGCTGTTGACCACCAATTCTCTAATTTAACTTTACAATCACCTTGCTGGGACTGGAGTCTCTCGTTCTGGTTCCGGAAGTCTGGGGCGCAACCCCTAACTGTGCTTTTCTAGTAATGACAGACGAGGCTGCAGCACTTAGGTGTGTTCTGCAGAGCTGTAATCTCAGCATTGGCGGGGAAATTGTTGGAGGTGTAGATTGCTCTGACCCATTTCTGGGTCTATGTGGCCCAGCAATTTGTATTTTAACAAGTTCTCAAGATAATGCTGAGGCATCCTAAACTTTGAGAACAAGTCTCTTCGACTAGTGCTTCTTATACACACAGATCACTATAGATTGTGTTTAAAATGCAGACTCTAGTTCAGAAGGTAAATTAGTCTGCTACAGTTGCAATAACAAAGTACCAGAGATGGAACAGCTTAAGCAACAGAAATTTATTTTCTCATAATCCTGGAGGCTGAGAAGATGAAACAAAGATGTCAGCTAGGTTCATTTTTCCAAGTCCTTTCTCCTTGACCTATAGCTGGTCATCTTCCTCTGTCTTCATGTGCTCTTTACTATACATGGCTGTGTCCAAATTTCTTCCTCTTATACCTACACCAATCACGTCAGTTAGGGGGTCCCCTTAAGACTTCATCTTTTTCCAAATTTTATTTTTATTAGTAAGTGTTCCCTTGAAATTCTTTCTCTCTATCTTAGTTACTTTTCTCTCATTGCTGGAACAAAATACCAGACACCCAAAGTTAGGGGAAGAAAGGTTTATTTGGCTCACAGTTTGTAGAGGTTTCAGTCCACAGCCAGCTGGGTCCAAGGCAGGGTGGCCTGGCAGACAGGTGGAAGTCAGCAATGTAGGCAAGGAATGCAAGCAAGCAAGCTAAGCACCTTCTTCCTGTACTTTATATTTTATCCAGGCTACCTGTCTTTAGGGTGGCCAGTACTCCCACCCTTAATCCTAATACCCTTAATCTTAGTGTCACATCCTTGATCCCAGCGGAACCATGCCAAATTGATCAGTGGATTAATTTAGTAATCACACACTCTAGATCCAGCTATCTCTTACCACATGAGGCTTTGGAGGGACATCTAGACAAAAACCATAACACTCTCTAAACTTGATTATATTGTGAGGTACTTTAACACATGAATTAGGTTTGGGGGACACAATTCAGCCAACAATTCAGGGTGAATCTGAGATTCTGTATTTCTAATCTACTCCCCTGGGTGTGGACGATGCCTCAGGGCTTTGGACCACACTTTGAGTGACAGTGACGAGATTCTGTATCTCACGCTGCTCCCGACAAGGACTGACCCCCCCCCCAGTCTCATTTAAGGAACTCTCTGTATAATTCATGCATTGACCATTTATCTTTTATACATCTTTACACTTTAATGCAGTACATAATAATAATAAACCTTCCATTATCTGATCTTCTCCAAATTGATTCCTCCTGGAGTTCATATAATTCTTAATTCAATTGTCCTGGGGACTCTCCTTGAGCAAGAGGAATTAGGATGTTGGACTGCAGGATCAGAATTCTAAGTAACTTTGAAAAATTGGAGAAACATTACATTATAAATGAACAGGATATAGTCCAACAGGGAAAGGTGCAAGACAGTGCCCTTAGGCATGCAAAAGAAAGGATACAGCATGAGGAGACATATAAAGCACACACGAAGCAGAAATCCAGAATCTAATCACTCACAGTGAGAAATTATACTGAAAATGAGCATTCAAGCAAGAAATTACAGAGGAGCCAGAGAGCAAATACTTCTTCTTTAACATAAAGCCCCAAGTTAGAAGAAATGTATAGCTAAGTATTAAAATAACTCAGCATGTTACTAATTTTTAAATATTATCCTTGAGAGAATTATGTTTTCCTGGTTCCTACAGTGATTTGGACATTATTATTTACTTACAAATACATGTACCTGCTATATACCTAGCTCCCTGCATAATAAACATAATAATAAAAATCAATGGTAGCTGCATATTAGAATCACTTGGGTAACTTCTAAAGCTACTAATGTCAAAGGCCATGTGTACTAACTTCCCAGGGATAGTACTGCAAACTAGGTGGGCTTGGAGTGACAGAAATGTATTACCTCAGAGTTCTAGAGGCTGGTACCCTGAATCAAAGTGTTGAGCCATTTGAACCCTGTAGGAGAAAGAGACTTCCTTTCCTAGTCCAGCTCCTGGTAGCCCGGTACATTTCTTGGTGTGGGGCAGCAGAGTAAATCCAATCAACCCCTACATGGTGCTCTCTGTTTCCTCACCCGATTCTTCCCCCCGTATGTCTGTCTCTGTCTCTGTCGCTGATCTTTTTTTTAATAAAGGTACCAGGACCTACCCTAATGACCTCACCTTAACTCAATTCCTCTACAAAGATTCTATTTCCATGTAAGGTCACATCCTGAAGTACTGGGAGTTAGACTTCTACACATCTTCTTGGGGAGACACAGTTAACCCTAACACCGTCCCAGACCAAGTACATCACATCCTCTGGGTAAGTCCAAACATCAGTATTTTGTAAGTGCCCTGGAGAGTCTCAGTGGCAGCGAGGGTTGGAAAATACTCGCCTTGGAGAAGTACGGTCTGCAGAAGCCACCACCGTCAGGAGCTGCTAGTAGTCATGGCAGCATAAATGAATGCTGATGGGGGCTTTATCTGTGTTTCAGAATTCTAACTATAGCACTAAAGCTATGGAAAACAACAACAACAACAACAACAACAACAATAACTAACATCCCAGAGCAAGGACCCTCAATCTTGGATGCACACTGGAAAATGGCGGGGTACTAACAGAGTCCTGAAGCCTGGGTGCATGGATGTCATCAGTCTGGGGGGAGAGCTGGGCATGGAGACCGTGTAGTATTCTGAAGGAACTGTGCAGTCAAGACACAAACCACCATTCCCACAGAAGGACAGGTGCCCCTGTCCTTTAAGACCCTAAGCTCTGGACTCAAGGCTTTGCTCTTCCCACTCAACAGCTTACCTTTTCAGTATATTAACCTACAAGCTCTAACCAAAGATTCTTAAATACTATCTTTCCACTTCTCATAAAAAGGTGGACACGCCTTTCTTGTTTTAACAAAAGATAATATTCCCTGCGCCCTACTTTCCAATCAGTTAGCTCCTTTCCTCTCAGTGTCAGGCAAAGACTCTTAAAATATAATTCTCAATTCATCATTATCGAATTCTCACATCGCAAGCGCCTCATTGGCCCAGCTTTGCCCTGACCCCTTTCCTGACCTGACTCACCAAAGTCACCAACGGCCCCCTCGCTTCCAGACGTAGAAGGCAGCACCACTCCTCAGCCTTGTCCTCTGCTCTCTCCCTCCTCTCACGTACTGCTGTCTCTGCCTTCCACTGAGCCATTCCATTCACTTTCCTCCTGGTTCCTTCTTGTTCATCTGCCTGGCAATGACATTCAGGTGTGCACAGCAGACCTATTATTGTCTCACTGTAGATTACTTTCAAGCACATGAAATTATATTTTCCATAGGCCCAAAGTAGTTAAATACTGGTCAAGTCACATAGTTTAACATCATACCCTATCCCAGTACGGTATTAACCAGCCTACCCATGTCTTCATCTGCTCCCCGTAGGCAGCACCAATATTTACACTCGTCATTAAGACACTGCAGTGTTTTCTACCAGTTAGTAAATAGAAGTTGCCCATTATCCTTCCACTAGGGCCCTCCTGCTATGGAACCACCCTGCCTCCTTTCCTGGGACTCCCACGATCTCTACTGACCGACTACAAGGGGAACGCTCTGCACAACACAACACTCCAGGGCTGGAGGCAGTATCTGTTCTCATTGGTTAGTGTCCATGTTGTGCTGATAGTTGGATATGTTTGCATTCTCCTTGTTTTTATATACATGCAATTTCCAAATGTGTCTGTACACTCCAGATATCTTTTCTTAGCGTCAGACCAATATTATCATCTGGCTTTTCCTGCTTTTATCTCACATACACACATCGGAATCAATCATACACCCAGGATGGAAGTCATTAAGCATTCCCTAGTGGCGATTTTTACTTTAAAAACATACCTCAAGGGACCTGAGAGTTCGTGTAGTCTCCTCTACGTTTTCTCTGGCCTTGGCCACAAGACTCGCTTCGGCCAGTGTAGCATTATCAAAGGACCATGAAAGCAGAGGCTGAAACATTTTCTTGGGATGCTTTTCCTGGGGATGCCAGTCAAATTATAAAGACACTTGGGCTACATGTCCATGTAATGAGACCACAATAAGAAGGAGAAGCCTGGAGAGCAGTCTGTGATCTCAGGAGTCACAAAACATCTCGACTCCATCCCAGGCAATGTTTGACCTATAGAATTGTGAGAAATAAAATAGCAGCTGCTCAGGCTTCTGCATTAGGGTTCTCAGAGGAACAGGGCCAACAATCGAGAGGGCAGATTGTGTAGTTCCGGTCTGAGAGGAAAGGCCGGAGAACCAGGAAAACTGATGGGAAGACTTACAGCTTGAAGACTTGCAGGCCCAAGACCCAGGAAGAGCCAAGAATGTGCTCCAAAGGCAGGACAAAGACTGTATCCCAGCCCGAAGGCCTGCAAGTAGGAGGAATTCTGTCTACCTTTGGGTAGACTCAGATTCTGTTCTATTCAGACATTCACTGATCAGACGAGGCTGGTCCACATCAGGGAGGACAAACTTCCTTACCAAGCACACCAATGAAAATGCTAACCTCAAAACTCCCAGAAGACAGTGACTTACCCCTAGCCACAGTTCCACTTTCCGTGGTCTCAGATAACTACTATGACCATGGCCAGCAAATATCCAACAGAAATAAACAATTCTGAGATTTTTACTTGCTCCCCATTCTGAGTTGGGGTTGAAATCTCACACAACCCTGTCCATCCCACCCGGAATGTGAATCCTCTTTTCATCCAGCATATCCAGGACACATATATGACCAGCCTGTTGGCATCTACAGTAAGAACAAATATTCTGCCCATGGAGTTGTGAAGAAGGTTCTTATTGTGCCTGATGTAGAAATTAAACTTCATCACAGTTACATATGTATTAGAAAAAAAAACAAACAGTTGCTGAATATCTTTAGTTGTGTTATTGTGGCTGCCTCAATATCCTGAACCAATCCAAAACATTTACCCTCAATGGTCATTTTGACGTTGGGAACGAGTCAGAAGTTGATGGTGCCAGATCTGGTGAATCGGATGGATGAGGACACACAGTAACGTTTTTATCGGCCCATTTTTTTGTTTATGGCACTCAGCACCTGCATTCACTATATATTTGATCATGCCTTATAGAGACATTCGCAAAAGAAAACTTTCAGAACTGCTTTAGAAAGTGGCAAGAACAATGAGATAAGTGTGATTTTCAACACGAACATTCCCTATTTCTGATCACCCCTTGTCTATATAGAGTTTGGTACTACCCATACTTTAAGGCATCCACTAGGTGTTTTGGCATGTAATGCCCAAAGACAAAGAGGAACTAGTGTAATATTCTACCAAATAACTGGGTATCTCATGACTCAGTCAAATTGACACATAACATTAGCCATCTTAGCCTCTAAGCTTTGGGGTTGCTTGTTTGCCTCAACAAGTGACAGGAAAAAATTTACTCCTTACAAAATAAGACAAAATAAACACATATAAACTACAGACTCAAACTGACCCTTAATAGATGATCTAAGAAATGATATAATAATATACCTAGTACCCAAATCCAAATTCCAGGATTCTTCTAGACTCACAGTTTTATATTATTTGTACTTGTTCCCTAACACATTTTTTAAATTCTACCTCCTAATTATTTCCAAAAGACTCTTTTTGGACTACCCGTCCCTCGTGGGCAGAAATGACAACAACTTACCCCTGTGCCATCATTCCACCATTCAATGACCATGGTAGCTTTGGCCAATCCATCTAGGACCTATGTTCAGCTCACCCAGGAAAGGGGCCAAATAATTCTCTTCAACACCCTACTCTAGGCATTTACTACAAATCGATCACAGAGTCTGCAGCCTATTTGCTATCCTTGTCCCAAACCCTCCTGATTTATCACTTGCATTAAAACAAAAGCCACTTCACTGGCTACACCAACATCCCTTAATACTACTCAAGTCAATTTATCTTCTACCTTTTTAGAAGGATTACCAAATTAATCTTTCTAAAATGCATTTAGAGTTGTCTGGGTTGCCAACCTGTGCTTGCCCCAGGACTCAAACATTTAGATATGTGGTGGTAAGATGGACTGCAAAGATAGCTCCAGTCATCTACCCTTACTGGTATCTGTGTCCTTTGTGATACAGCTTTGCTGTTCTTCTCATGGAGAGATGAAGTCTATTTCCCCATCCTTTGAATGTGGACTGTCCTGGTGACTTTCTGTGAATAACAGAAGTGACACTATGGGGATTCTCGGCCTGGGCCTACAAAGTCTTTAAGCCCTCCCTAGCTCTGTCTCTCTTGGCACCTTGTCATGGCTGAAGGAACAAATCTGGGCTAACCTGATGGCAGATGAGACATGGAGGAGAGCTATGTCAAAGAACACAGCCAAGATAACAGTGCTACCTGACTCTCCACAGATGACCAAGGTAGGCCTGTGAACAATACCCTCAGCTGACAGATTCATGAGGTTTGGGAGATATTTGTTATACAGCACTCTACAGCCATAGGTAACTGATACAAAAGTTTATATGAAAGACTCATGAAATAAATCCAACACTCTATTTAGAGGAGAAATTGAAAGCTACTGCAAGGGAACTGAGCAATTTAGGGAAAAAACAAACAAAAGAGCCAACAAAATCAATAGGTGACTATTGTAGGAAACCTTCACAAGGCTATAAGAGCTGGACATCCAACAACACAGGAGCCAGTACATTCATCCCTGGTGGATGACAAAACCTGCATCGGCACCTAAGACTCCCAGAATCTTCAAAGGGCACGTGCCAGCATCAGCAGCCTCAGCCGCTGACATCCTGCAGGGTACTGACGCACGAGAATGGGGTGGCACCACACAGGAGCTAAGATTGTGGCTGTGAGAACATGTGTGATGCTACTGGCGGACTGCCAGAAACAACAGAAGGCACCATGAAAGGTCTAGCCAGGAAAAAAATGCCTTGTAGGATATACACACTCGATCTTACCCCACAACCTAATATGGAAAAGCCTACTTATAATTTTTCAATAATGCTCCTCAGCTCTCAAAATGAAATGTGACAATGCTGAAATGCAAGTCCACTCATTTCTCACCTTGCGTGCATGTCCACATACTCATACACACACACTTTCCCTTTATTCCCGACCATACCTCTTAGATTGTGGGGCCTCTCACCATGTCCACAAAAGTGGCAACATTCTCTTTCTGAAAAAGCATGTCACAACTCCTGCAGTTGCCCTCCCTCTAGGATGCTGAATTTTTTGCAATGAGTGGCAACTACAATTCTATTCCTTAAGCTACCTTCCCTACAGCAATAAAATCAAACATGTAGCAAGACACAAAAAAAGAAAAAGCCACAAATTCTATGCAAGCCCTGGATGTAACAGTAAAGTCTTCTTCTCCAGCCCTTGAATCCAAGTTTGAACATACGCCTTGCTCTAGCCAATAGGACACTGCAAATGTAATGCAAGGAGATGTTCGCAGAGTGCACGTATTCTTCTCTGTCCTTGGAAGTCTGACGTGACAATTTGGACAGAAGGCTGGTCTGCTGACAGGTCTAGAGGAGGGAAAGAAAAGGGCACCAGCCTTCAGCCTGCCAACCATCGGACATATGACCAAGGTCATGCTAGCCCCTCCAGCCCCAGCTGGGCTGCCCGGTCCCAGGAGCTGCCTGAGTGAGGGAAGACAGGGCCCACTGAGGATGGCCCAGTTTAGCCTAGTTGCCAACCCACAAAATTCGGAGCAAATGCATGTTTGTTGGTGGGGCTGAGGATTTAGAAGATAAATGATTGTTGGTTTAAGCCATTAAATTTTGGAATAGCTTATGTATGAAGCAAAGGCTAATGGGTTCATCACTTAAAAAACAGTAAATAATTTCAGAGGCATATAATACACCTCTTCATACAACATAGCTTTCCAAACCACAACAAATTGCCATGGGCATAAGATTTAAGATCTCGTCTCTATCAGAATTTTATTTTAAAAGCCCACAGAAGAAGAAAGACAAAAAACAAAAGTAACAAATAAAATCAAAACCAAAGCTTCTCTCAAATCTTAGAAAACAAAGCCGGTGTATTTTTCTGAAACAAGGAGTTAAGGCGATGCAAACTATGTACCTCCTACGTAAACTATGTAGCCACTCATGTTTTCTTTAGTTTAAAAATAAAAGCAGATCCAAATTTATGTCCCACCTCTAGAAAGTGAAAGGACTTTCCAGAATACCATGTAAGTACAGTGTTGATCATTTGGGGGGTCATGTTATCCACGTACTATATAAGTATTTACCCCTCATTCCACTGCCTTTTACCTTTTACCTATAGTAGTCTTCTTTAAAGAATTCCAAAAGGCTTTTGAATGAAGACTTGATATGTGTGACATTTACTATACCTATTGATTTGCTCTATTTTTATTGAAAGGCAAACTTTAATTCTGCTGGTCACGATGCCCATCCTTTCTTGGTTTCTCCTTCTACCTTGTCCCACATCACCCTGGAGAGAGCCATGGGAAGGGAGGAGGTAGAAAACAGACGTGGTAAAACATTCTGCAATTCTCCAAGTGCTAGAGATAATCTAAGATATGTACATTTTCTACTGAAATAGTTTTCCCCATAACAATACACAGTCTTATTAGAGCCGTATTTTTGCTGACAGAGCCCATAGCTGCTTCACTCAGCAAGTCAGCAACAGGAATAAAAAGTAAATACATGCTCACTGCTGTGATATGAATATACTTTAAATTGCCTGATCTCTTATTCTGTTATTTTTTTTTTTTCTTTAGACCTCTACACTCTCTCTTGACACTTCCAAATGACTTTGGAACTGACTATTTGAACAAAGTTATTTGAATTTTGATGTACGTCTTTAATCAGGCACATTGTTTTGAATACATTATTTTGAATAGTAGAGTCAAATGGCTATTGTTTTTTTCTGTAATATGAGTAAAGAAATTAATAGGATTTAGGGATTAGCTTGAATGTCTTCTTTTATGTGCTTACATAATATAGTGTCATATTATTACTGTATTCCAAACAATAAAGCATATAGTGTTTTCCAGTGAGGTAAAACAATAGCTATATAAATACAAAACATATTACTCATATCTGTTGTGTACTTAGTTGTCCATTATTAATATTAATCATCTTTTGCTTTCTTCCAGGGAGCTTAAAGTCTCATATATTTTACAATCAAAACTGTCAGGAATTATAACACTACTGTATGTGATCTCTATAAAAGGAGATATAAATGCCAATCAAAAGGGCTATTGGTTGCTTCATTTATATTCAAAGTGCTTCTGCCCATAAATTTCATTAATAGTTTATATTCTTCTTACCTAGTCTTGGAAGAAGCTCAGAGCACATTAAGTCCTTTCATTCTCGTACTCCCTGCTTGAGGAAAAAACAACCCTGCCACAGCCCTGGGATCCCCTTTGCCACATACACCCCCCAAACATGGAGAACGGGTTGCCCTCAGCCTTGCTCTTGCAGACATCTCTTGACTTGGTGCCCTGGTACAAACATGTAATGCTGACACTGTGGGTGCTACATCGACTGAGGTCAGTGTTACAGAGTTAGCGACCTACCTCTAGGGCACTAGTACAACTGTGTCCCCCAAGTTAAAGCCATTCGGCATGGGGCCATGGCTCTTGTTTCTCTCTTTGGCAGGGAGCAGCACTGTCAAATGCAACATACACTGAGACGTTCCCTTAAACCCATCTCATCCCAGATGGCTTCTGCACTTCTGCAACTATACACTCAATAATAGGGCCCAGGGCATACTAGCCAGATAACAACTTGTGTTCCTTAGTGAATAACATTTAAATGAAATTCACAAATGCACCCAAGTTAAAGCATTCTTGCATAATCCATTTGGAAATGCCACTGCTTTATACCAAACAACATGGGCAATGTGCTAACAAGGACAAAGCAGTGACTATCTGTTTAAAGAACTATGCAGAAATAAGAAAAATTGTTCCCCTATGACAGCAAAATTACCCAATCAACTACATGATAATGTTTGAGTTAATTGCCTTACTGTTTTCTTCCCATTTTCTAAGGCACCAGACCAGGGGAAAGCCACTTTCCACTTGACTTACAGGTCAACGCTGTCAGACAGCAGACAATGGAGGTAAAATCCCGCAGACACCTACAGGTTCACTGTCAGAGCTACATCTCATCTCCCAGGCACTGCCTGGAATTTTCTTCTTTCTATTTTTACAGCTTCCTGGCTCTAATTGGAAGCAAAAGAAGCATTGTTAAGGTATAATTTAATATCCATATTGCTCGCCTTTGTCACTTTGTAGGTCGGGACTGAGCTTGCAATGTAAGTGGCCATTTTGATTTTTTTTTTATATCAGTAGTTGTTGTTTTAAGCCATTATATTTAAATAATTATTTAATCCTTATGTAAATAATCTTAGAGTACCTATATACCTAGAACTGTGCTAGGCACCTAAGAATTAAAGTAAATGTGGACACATGGCCACTGCCATTTCTTTTGAGGGTAGACGTCCATGAATGTGCCCAAACGCTGTTTACTGGTGAGTCCTGACTGTACCAGGCACACTTCCAGCTCGGGGGAAGGTACAGTGAATAAAGCAGACAAATCCATTACCCTCACGGAAGTTTACCATTTAAGGGCGGGAATGGTGAAAACCAGAATAACCAAGTAAAGAGCACACAGCATGCAGGTCTAGGGCAGAAAAGAGAACAGTGAAGAGTTAGGAAGTGGGCAGGTTTTAATTTTTACAGGATGTCTAGGCATTAATTTGCTATGTAGGTAAAGATGGAAAAAAAAAAAAAAGAAGAAGAAGAAATGAATGGTACACATACCTAAGGGAAGACCATCTTTTCCTGTTCAGGAAAAGCCAAACCTGAACAGGGAACATTCCTGGTGTAGCGAGGGAACACTCACAGACTTCCCATTCCAAAAACTGCCAACACAGTATTTCCTGTCCCACATGATCCTCCAGAGCTTTGCCATTCTCCATCTCCCATCAAGAAATATAGTCCATGTTTTCTCCCCTCGAACCTAGACAGCACTTTGCAATCAGATGGAATTGAAAATAATGATCGATACAGCCAAAGCGACACTGTGCGAATTTCAAGCTAGGTCATAAAAGACAGGACAGCTTCTGCTCATAACTTTCAAATGGCACAGTCATCCTTGGAGCCTAACGCCATGCTGTATGAAGGCCCAGGCAAAGGGAGCCCCAAGTGAGCGCTATGTTTGGGGGTGACCACAGCGTTAGATAACTAAAACAGGTAAGGAAGGAAATTTGGGTAGAAGAAGCTAGATTGGTTGGGGGCGGGGAGTGGAAATCCTGGAGGGTTTTACAGACCATCGAAAGTACTCTGGCTTTTACTCTAGTGAGAAAGCCACCAGAACCACAAGTAAATGCCAGTTACTCTCCAATCCCAGGCATCATCAAGAGGCCAGCATCCAGAGACACCATCTCTTTCGACACCTTTGGAAAGGATATTTTGCCAAACAGGAGTCTTCCTTCTACCTCCCACAGGCAACATTTGCCCCTGGGATCGAGCCGGGTGATTACTGGAACACACTTCCATGTGTATCTGTGTTGGTCATGGAGGGGTGACCTTGGAGACTATGACCCCTTCCTCCCTGACATTGCTCCTTTGTTCTGTTTACTGGCCACCATGAACTAAGCATCTTTGCTCCACTACACTCTTCCCCATGATGCTCCTGCCTTGAAGCCAGCTGACCGTGGAAAGAATCCCCTAATGCTGTGAGTTCAATTAAACTTCTCTACCTTTCAGTTGTGGGGTCTGCCATTTTGTCCCAATGATGGGAAAACTGACTAATACACCAGCCCACTTGCCGCCACTGTATGTTAATATTTTTCTCTATGTAAATAATGGTTTGAAGTCTCCCGAGAGGATGTTGGCTAGCTAGGGTCCCACTTTCAGGGAGATTTCTCATCTCCACGCATACAAAATTTGCAGCCAGGTGAGACCCGGGATGGCCTAGTTGGAGTAAAAGAAAGGGTGCTTCCATGTAGGCCTCTGGACATTGTTTTCCCTCTGGTTTAAGAAGCTTCTAGTGTGCTGACTTTCAGAGATGGCAGCATGGCCCATCTGTCATGGCGACATTTGCTTCATCATGTGGGAGGACAGGCAAGCGCAGTTCCAGAAACAAAGCATTTTTCAATAATGAAAGGTTCAGAGAGACAAACATTAAAGGAATCCATCATTGCCAACATTTGAAACACACCAATGTGAGGTACAGTATCAGCCCGGGCTTGGCCCAGAGCTTATACAAGTACTCGTTCTAGAAGTCTAGATGGCCTCCAAAAAATTGGATGAGAACTGCAGTGATAAAAAGGTGCAGAGGTAAATCTAGAACATCAGCCACTACTGCCCTCTTCTCTGCTCCCGATAGTCCCAAAAAGGTTAGAGGAATGTCCGCGTGCCCCCAGCTCAAGTCCAGGAGTTCAGGAATGAGGCGTAAAGTCAGCCAGAACAAGCATTCTCCCCAGTTGTTTGGTTTGAGGCAACACTAACAGTGATGAATTTCCATCTGTTACAGTATGTCCCTGAGCAGATTTAAAAAGAACATTAAATAGGTAGATTAGCAACAGGATTTGACAAAATATCCTTTTGATCAAGCCCAGTCAGCAAGACATAAACACTTCTGTTCTTGTTGTTTTGTTTTATTTCAACAAATGCAGGATCATAGATAGGTTAGCAATATGCTGAATAACATTTCTGGTAAATGTCATATAGATTTATGTGGAGAATCTTAGCATTCCCAACCACACTGAGATGAAGGAGGTTTGTCTGGGCTCTGAAAGACAGTGGGGCAAATAGAAGAATAATGGCTTACTTTGAATTTTCAGATTCATTTCTCTAGATTTAAAATCATGTGGTTTCATCAGAGGGTTGCTACGCCTTTCTTATGAGTCCAAAAAAGTAAGAACGAAAAGGTTCCTTTGAGACATTCTTTTAATTTTATGGATGAGAACACTGAGCCCCAGAAAAACTACAAGACTTACCCAAGACCCTTGGCTGTGGAAGGAGCCAGTAATCATGCATCTACGTCCTAGAGTTCAGAGGCTTTAACATTATTGCCTGCAGTTGCTGACAACCCAAGAGAGTCACCAACATTTGCTAATAAGTAAGCCTACAAGTCATCGAGTAAAGGTCTCCCTACATAAGCCTGTAAGGTCTTTAACGGACTGGGTCTTGTTTCTCTCACCTCTCCAGTGCTTAGATAATTGCCTTCCACAGAATTGGGGCCCATTTTCAGTAATAAGTGGGATTCAAAACATATCTGAAATATCGAAATTTTTGTTGTTTCTTCTTGCTGAAATGTCAATGACAAACACTGCTGGCCTGCACTTCTCTATTGCTTCAATAGAGGTCATTAAGCATCTTCTGTGGGCTGTATGTTGTGAACAGAGTTAAGGAGCAAGGCAAGTGAGTCTCCTGGCCACGTGGAAGTGACAATATTATGACTGTGCCCAGCACTACTTAGCACTCAGAGCGGTTCAACTGGTTCCTCCCACCACACTCAACGGCCACATAGACAAGGTGAGTCTGTATACCTAAGAAAGTCAGGCAGCTATTTAAGACTGAATAGTGCTGGGGTCAGATAATAAGTTACATGGTTGTAAGCATTCAGAACTGCTGCAGCCAAAGGGTCTTGAGAAGATCCAAAGACATTTTGATCCATTTCCTGAAGCAATGGCACGATTTTAAAAACCCAAGAGATGAGGAGATCAGTCTGGGTGGTGGACCAAGAGGGAAGACAACGCCAGCATGTTTGAGGGCCCAGGAACGATGACTTCAACCAGCTCAGATTTTAAGTCAGTTTAAATAGGAAAGATAGCTAGAGCCAGAGAGTCGAGGCATCAGTTATGGAAAAACTGAGAATGACCAATCAACATGTTTAATATTTACTTTGAAAAAGAGCTGGGAAGTGAAGAATGTGTGACCAGCAGCTATGTGTCCTCCCGATGTGCTCACGGGCAGAGAGAGGACACGATGGGGGACTTTTGTCCCCATGAGCCTACTTTCTCTTTAGACATATCCTCTGCATGGGAAGAAGCCTATTAAAATACCAGGCTCCTCTGATGTGCATTGTCAAATGTGCACAATTCAATACTCAGTACATACTCCAGCTGGTAATATCACACATTAATACGCCACTGTTAATATGTCTGAAAATGAGTTTCAAATATGTACTTTCACTTCATCCGTTTATCTGTGGAAGTACTTTCTGTAAATTGAAACCAGAGTAGAAGTATATAATAAAGGAATTAGACTTTTTAAAGTATATTTTTGTATTCTGTGTATTTATGCCATGGCTCTAGGTCAGTGATAGCGAATCTTTTAGAGCTTTCCATGATAACAAACAGGCGGCTGCGCGGCACACAGGCCACAGGTTCGCCACCGCTGCTAAGGTTCAAATTTCAAATACTGTGTTGCTCATAATGAAGGGATGTGGGAGGGAGTGGAGATAATAATTAATCAATTTGTGAACGACACATCTAAGTTTTAAATTAACCACTTTAATGACAATAAAGTGAAAGGTTAAGCCTAAGTGGCGGATTGATTGCCCTGTTGGTCTTAGTTCTTGGCCTCCCTCTATCAGAGCCTCTGGCCTTTCCACTCTGGAATCCTCTGACTCTGGAGCCACTTTCTGACTTGTTCTTACCAATACAACACCACAGAAGTGGCGCTCTGCCAGTTCTCAGCCCAGAACTCAACAGCTGTGTTTCTGTGCTGTTTCTTGGAACTCCATGACATGGCACACTCATGTGACTTGGGGAAGAAGAGACCACCTGGAGCGGACCAGGTGTCTCAACATAGACCAGCTAACTGTGAAAACTCAGGCATGATTAGCAAACCTTCTATCCCATCCACAGCTGGCCTCAGATGGATGAGCAAACCTAGCCTAGACCAACCGGAAATACTATGCAGCTGGCCCTCATATACTTGAGTAATGATGAATGTTTGTGCTTTAATCCACTGGGTTTTGGGGGTTTTTTTGTTTTTGTTTTTTTGTTTTTTGGGGGGGTTTTTGCCTAACAACAGCTGACTGATACACACTAGTTCCTAGCTATACCTACAGACCCCTGGAGGTCTTAAACTATATCAGTGCTGTTTCCCTCCCTCCCTACTCTGAGATTCTGTTTAATCTACCTGGGTATTGTTATAGTTTGTCTAAATTTCTCAGGTTACTCTAAAGGGTAGATTGTGCAGGTAGGCTAGAAATCCCACACTCCCTCTCCTGAATATTCAAATTCTAGGTAGGTGGGGCAATTATCATCTTAAGTCCAAATGATTCTAAGGTATGTTTGCTTTCACACACACATTACTGAGAAAAATATGCAAAAGAATTGCGTGTTTCTATGCAAGACAACTTTCCAAGTGTCTGTTAGTCTTTCTAGGCAACAAAAGAGTAATTTCTTCCCCCAGAAGTCAATGCACAGAGCCCTGATTGATAGGACAGGTGAGAGAGCTCGGCTCCAAAGACCTCCCAACTTTCTCTCTGGATGCTGCCTTTACTCGAAAGCCCTTTGATGCTGAATATTTGGTCTGAGATGTTGGCCAAAGCAGGCACATATGACAGCAGACCTTTGGGGTAGAAGTTGAGCATAGAAGAGGAGTGTGTGGGAGGAGATAATGTATCAATTTATGAATGACAAATTGAATTATGTGTCACAGAGTGGTCTGGGCAAGTATGTGACCAAATGGGGAGAATATTTTATTTGTGCACGAGATCTATCTGTGCCAGCTCCTCCGTCCTGGCGAGTGCACCCCTGCCCCAGCTGCTGTGAGTCGGCTGCTGGTGTCACACACCTGCACTGCTTTCAGAGAACTGCCTTCGGCAGACAGAAGCCACCTGCCTGGAAATACCTGGCAAGTTACATGCTATGCTCCTCTGGGAGGCAACCTGCAGCCACCTAACAATTCATGGTCACAGAGTGCAAAAGCCTGGCCCCTTTTTCTCAAGACCAGACCTCTGAGTGGTGGCATTCGGACTCTAGAGCCTTCTCTGGGAGGAGGCTGAGGCTCTGCATTAGTCCAAAGCGTATATTCTGCCTTCCTCCCTTCCACTGCCCTGCCTTCCCCTCCTGTTTCTCTTGAAACTCTCCCTTGATGAACCTCTTGCACCACAGCCTCAGTTTTAGGCTCAGCTTCTGGAGAACTAGCTAACAAGACCTGCTTTTCTGGAGTCTCTAAGTCATCCATTAGGAGCTGGGGGAAGAGGCAGTTCTTCCCACCGCAGTGCTACTGTTTACCCCAGTTCCATCTCCTCCAATTCCAGGGACTGTTGTTTTAAGGCTCTTCTTCATCTAACCTTTCCTGACTCCATGCTTCCTACGTAACCCGCATCTGCAGTGAGACCCTTGAGAACTGTCTGGTCTTCAGTACACTCAAGGTCAAAAGTGGGCCCTGCTCCCTCTGGGAAAACCTCCCCCAAACTCCAGCCCACACTGATCTCTCTCATTTCTCCGCCTAACATCTGCCCAAGTGCTCTCACCCGGTCCTGAACAGGTGGGGTGAGATGTGCAGTAACTGAAGAACTCAAAGAAAAGTGGGAAATATGCTTCGGTTTCATAGTGCAAGCGATACACAATCTAACCTCGCTGTCAGGGCCCAGAAAAGGTTAACTAAGTGTTCGTGCCTTGCCATTTTAGAATATCACACCTTTAACAATTATATTCTCTACAGTAAGGACCCAGTAGACTGAAGTACTTAAATGCCAGTCTCCTACTTAATTGTAAAGATGGATACATTTTCCCCTTTTGTAAAAAGCTGCTATGTTTCACATGATGACTTTAACTTTAATGGAAATGAGGCAGGACAAATCAATTTTTAGCCTTCAGCAAGTTAAGTTTGTCAATACGAAAGTAAACAGCAACAGAGGTTGGTAGTTAACAACTTTCATTCCAATATAGTAATACTTCCCTTTTCTCCTTCCCAATTAAATTTTAAAATGTTATAATTAACACAATTTATTCAACCAGTGTAAAGGTCATTTCTATGCCATTAAATATAGCTTATTACACCAAGGGTCATGGGGGCAAGAGGTACAAGAAAAGAAAGACTAACATTACCAAGTGGGATAGAGTTCCTTTTTTATTCACTTATATTGGTAATGAGTCAGAGAAGCAGACAGATAAAGCTGAAGAAATGAAAGAAGACATTGATCCTTACCCAAACTTACCCCAAGAATTTTCTACCTAAATAAAACAGATTATTTAGATTCCCTTAAATCCAAGCTCTCAGTCTAACATAAAATAATGCTGCTCCCTACCTCTCTATGACTTATGAGTTTACAGTTATGACACAAGTGAAGGAGGACACAAGAGTTACAGGCAGAGGCAGCCACACTTTAAACACCCAAAAGCATGTTAGTGCTAGGAGTAGGTGTAGCTAAGTCAGGAGTGTAAGTAGGGCAGGTGTGGGGAGACTTCCAAGCTCCAGAAGTGTTTGTTGTTGTGGGTGGCTCTGAGGATCATCGATAAGACGGTGGGTTCTGTTAGATCTGATACACGAAGGGTAAAGGTGCAAAAGCAGAAAGGTAGAAAGTTGGGCAAGGAGACTCTGCAGTCCCAAAGTTGGATACTGGGATTAAAAAAGACACTGTTAGGGTTAGAGACAGAAAGGCATGAAGATCGGTTTACCCCAAGTGTGCTCCACAGACAAGTAGCATCATCTGGGAGAACATTAGAAGTGTACATTTGAGGGGCTTCACCACAAAATACTGAATCAGAATCTCTGAGACAAAGCCTCCAATCTGTATTTTAACAGTTTCTGGATGATTCCATGTCCCTTAAAGTTAGGGAAACACTTAGGCTAGGAAGTTGATGACATCCTTGAAGGGGAAAGTATATAGCCCAAAGAAAAGAGTGCACATTGGAGAATTCCATTAAAGACTGAAAAGCAGAAAATAAAAAACATAATAGACTCTCAAAGGAGTATAAGAAAAATTACAGTGCATTTCATTGTAAAAATCAAGGAAAGGTAAAATCACTTGTGTTCCTAGCTTAGCGTTTTTGATAAACTGTGAAAGGTGTGAAGAGACTAGTTAGGAAATCAGTAGGTCCAAGAATAATTTCTTGTTGATTGTTAGCAAATCAAAAATTAAGGCAGTCCTTTACAAAACAGAAGTGTGTTTGCGATAAAACACATACATGGATGGTGGCACTAGGAATGACAATATTCCAGTATTGGCAAATCTTTCGGCTGCACTTTGGCTTCTTAGGCAAGAACATATGTCTTTAATCCCACACCAAGTAGACAAATTAAGAAGCTGCAACACAGGAAACCCTGAAAAATCTGTGGTGGGTCCCGGAAGGAAAAAAGAGCTCGCTGGCCTCGTTCACCTGTAACTTATCAGTTTTATTATTTCTCACACAAATATTGAATTAGATTGTTCTAATAAGTTTCCTCCAGCAAATGAATTTCTCTCTAATGTAGACTAATAACAGGCACAAAACAAGTTCTCTATGATCCCTGATGCTGAGAGAAAATTACTTCCAGCCATTATAGCTCAGTAATGACAGCATTTAGTACATACCCCATCATCAGTGCGATCACAAAATCATCCGGAAAGTGCCTATTTTCGCAGAGCACTGAGCTAGGCTCATAATTCTGGACACTTCCGGCTTCCACGCAAGACAGCAGCTGCTAACCTCAGAGCTGAGTATTTTTTCCCTAAACTGACATTGGCTAAGGACATGTCACTAGGTGGGATACCACTCCCACTTTATTTTTACTCCAACATAGAAATCTGCAAACTCCATTTCAAAGGGCTGGAGAGTCGTTGGTGAACAAGTTCTTTCCCACAGCCTCTGGGCTCACTGGCTTCATACCACACTTAGCTATCCTGAGAGTCAGTGAAATCTCCCATTTAAATAGGTAGAATGTTACTAAAACCTAAATAAAAACACTGTAGTATGGGAAAATTTTAATGTACACAAAAACTGGTTGGCAGAACGTCTACCTGTTTATATTCCTCCCTGCTAAGCCTTATCTCAAATGAACATATTGTGTTTAGTACTCAGTACAGGATGGCCTTGCTATTAGTTGGTATAGGTTCCATATGTTACTGTACTACATGAGTGGCAGAGTAGAAAAGATGGGCCCTGGATCTAAATTCTGTCTCTAACACACACCAGCCAGGATTTCTTAAGTCACTTGCCCCTCTGGTTCTCCTTTTTCTAACTAGAAAAACAAAGGAATGGGTTCTTATATCCCTCATAAACCTTTCATGGATCCATCCAGCCTCACCAATTGCCCTGAGTATTTTCCTTCTTTGAAATTAATTACTAAATGATCTTTTACATGTACATTATATGAAGCAGGCTTTATACACGTGTGCTTCCTTTTCACTGAATTTTCAAAGCTTCATTTACTATTGAAATAAAACATATAAATAAAGAAGTGACAAATCAAAATTTCACAAAATTTAATCAATATCCAGATCAAAGATCAGACCCTAATCAACCTCCCAGAGCCTCCGACCATTCTATTCTGTTTTACATATGTACAAGATATCTGTTAAGTACACAGGAGAAACACAGACCTTTTGTGGCTCATTAAAACAACCCTAAGGTGGCTCCACTGCACAGTGGATAGCACACGACACTTCTAGACAAAGGCAACAAAAAATATTTTTTAAAAGGAACTGGATTAAAAGTATTCTGGATGGCAAATATAAGAACATGAATCAAGATAAATAATCTTCACATGAAAATCAACCAGAAAGCCAATTTCTAGAATCCTGTTAGGCCCACAGTAATTGGGCCACCTAGAACGCACCCATGTGCTATGTGCTATTTAGAATAAGCCCTTTTTCTGCCATTGGTTTCATGGGTCCCTCTCCTGAGCCTCACTGTACGTAAGCCAGCTACTTGCATTTTGCAGTTTCCTTCTCAGATTTGCAGTGCTTTTCTCTGGCTGCCTGGTGGAAAGATTTTCAATACAGATGGACCTGCATGTATTTGGAAATGGCAGTCAGCAGGCTGAAATACAGCTTCCTTTCTGGCTGCGTCATTATCTTTTAAACATACCTCTATGTTGAGTTGCAGAGAGTCATTTTCAATGTGTACACAGTTTTCTCACTATCATACACTAGCTGTAAACATAAACAGACTCCATTAAAGTCACAAAATGCTCTCAAAGGCTTGACATCTAAACCCCTGTCGAAGGTAAATGTTTTGTAAGAAATGTAAACCCTCAACTTTTTACTTTGGCTTGAGCTTTAAAGAAACAAGGAGGAAATTTTAGATCTTACTGACAATTGAGAAAAGAAAAAAAGATTGTAGATTTTCTAATAAATGAGGTGAAATATCTTGAATTTATGTTGCTCAATCCTGTTGCCCTTGCTGCCAGAGCTAATGTAACTCAGGGAACTCAGGACAAAGGAGAAAGAGGAAGAAATGGAAAGTGAGAGGGAAAGGAGAGAGAGAAGGGGAGAAAGGGCAAGTGGCGGCCAGTGCAGGGACTAGTGCTGGAGTTACACCAGCACATGAGCCCAAGTCGGGAATTTTACTCAGCATCTTTGTTACTCCTGGTGATTCTCGCTGCCCCTCCCGACTCCCCTCCCACTGAGGGTGACCATGCATCACTTGGGGTGGACCAGTACTGGAGCAAAGGACTGGGTGGCTCACGTCCTAATTCCAAAGCAGCCCTGGAAGCCCATCTCAGGCAGAGAAAAGACTAGCTGTGAAAACCAAAGCTTTCATTTGCAAAACCAGAAATGTTATTTAAAAAAAAAAAAAAAAGAGTTTGGAGGCCTCAAAGGAGAGAAAGGAGTATTTTTATTCTTGTTTTCCTAACCAAAAGCCAGAGACTATAGAAGATTCCGGAAGGACAGGGTGTGACTTCCAGGGCGTTTCCTGAACCTAGGGACTAGCATAAGCCTTCCTGGGCTGGGGATAGTGTGGTGGACTCCGGGGACTCTGCCAGCAGAGAGAGACGCTGGCTTCCTGTTTGGAACTCTAGGAGGAGAACCTCCAGGAGGCTCTATGGTTTGTAGGCCAGCCTCAGGTGACAGAGAGGCCCACGGTACAGAAAAAGGTCACAAGAGCTTATTTATCCTACCCCACATCCTCCACCTGTGGTGCAGAGAGATCCAAAAGCTCTGAAAGAACAGACTCGCCATCCCTCCCCCGTGCCACTGAATAGAGTCTGATGAGGTTCTCCAAAGAGGAGTCGGAGACCTCAGCTCAGCCCACCCATGCAGGAGGCTGCAGGTTCACCAACTCAGATCACGGAAGAAGGATCTCAGGATGCACCAGTGAGAGGCGCAGACAGATGTTAGGCAGAGTTGCAGAACTACACAGTGCGGGCCCCCGAGGGGAAGGCACACTGCAGTCTGGGATTGCGGTTTTACATGGTCTTGGGAGTGTCCGCAAGAAAGGTGATCTAGGATGAAACAAGTTTAGAAATAGACCACCCACTTAATAGTTCTGTTTCCTCGAAGATGGAAGTTTGTGGAATTTGTCAATGTACAGAACAGGCACAATTTACAGGTGAAAGACATGGGCCCCACATACAGGCTTACTCTCTGTTCAAGACCTTTAGGAACTTTTTAAAGTGAGTTTTCTAAAAAGAAAAAAGGCATTTTTACTTGGGGTAACTGTGAGTGTGTCCTGAACCTGAAAGTTTTCTTAAAAGCACAATTTTTAAATTATGATTTTCCTTGTCACCTTTCCACTTGTCTTTATTTCTTCCATCCTGCTCACCCCATCACCCTCCACCCCCCAACACACATGCATGCACACACACACCACCACCACCACCACCACCACCCCCCCTCAGCATCACCAAGAACAGCCACCAGGCAAGGAAGACAGCAGAATCACCCCTGGAAGCCATGGCCAGGATCCCAGACATGAGCAGTAGATGCCGGAGCACATCTGATTGCCAGAGTTGATATAAACAGGTTGCCCTCCACCCCAAGTGAAGTCAGTAGGGAATAAGAGAAGCATTACTAGCCCTCTTTCTCTCATTCCAAATGTTTATCCTCTGACCCCAGCTGCCCGTATGGGCACCACAGAGAGGAAGTAACACTAAAAAAGAGGTAGAATGACCTTGAACTCAGAAAGTAATTCTCAGAAACCTTAATCACCTGAATATTTACCCCAGAGAGGTTACATTTTAAATCAGAAAAGACCAAGCTGTCTTAAACATAAGCCCAATGAGCATGCTGAATTCAGTTACAGAGAACATAGAGTTGCGCTCTTTTATAAAATTGTTATTCTTTCAATAGTACATGTTTGCATTACATGATGTTTACATTCCTTGTGTGGAGTTGGTACATGTACATAGTACATCTTAATTCCTTTTTGTATCCCCTTTCCCTCCTCTCCCTTCCCCCATCTCTTGATCCTCTTCCTTTTTTATGTACATATTTGCGTTACATAGTGTTTACAGTCTTTGTGTGCTCTTATTTGTAAATGACATGATCCTTTACATAGAAGATAAAAAAATTCCACTAAAGATTTAGAATTAATCACCAAATTTGGTAATGTAGCAGGATGCAAAATCAACACACAAAAATCAATAGCATCCTCCTATACTAATGATGAACCCACTGAGAAAGAAGGGAAAAAATAGCACACACAGTAGCACCAAGAAAAATTAAATACTTAGGAAATAATCTAACAAAGCAAGTGAAAGACCTCTTCAATGAAAACTACAGAACTCTCAAAAAAGAAAATCAAAGAAGACAACAGAAGATGGAAAGGTATCCTCTGTTGCTGGATAGGCATAACCAATATAGTCAAAATGGCCAGTCTTCCAAAACTGATATACAGATTTAATCAGAATCAAAATTCCAACAGCATTCTTCACAGAACTGGAGAAAATAATTCTAAAATTCACATGGAACCAGAAGAAACAAGAGGCATCACAATCCCAGACCTGAAGTTTTACTATGAAGCTACTGTGATAAAAACAGCATGGTACTGGCACAAAAACAGACATGAGGATCAGTAGAAGAAAAGAGAGGATGCAGAAACCACCTCAAGCATATTCAATTATTTGATTTTTGACAAAGGGGACAAAAACATAGCCTCTTAAATAAATGGTGTTGGGAACACTGGCTATCCACATTCAGAAGACTGAATCTAGACCTATATCTCCCACCACGTACTAAGTTGTAGTCTTTTTATCTACAACCAAATATGCCCACATCATAGCTGCTTGGGTCTTTATGCAGGTTTTGAGGCTATTGCTGCTTCACTGCATGCCCAGCTTCCCAGGAATGGCATCCACTAGGAGGCAGGAAGGTGCTCACTGACTGGAGCAAGCATATCCTAATCAGTCTTCCAGCCAGAGTCACGGACCACCACTGCAACCTCAAAAGGAGGCATTCTGCCACTCATCATCTTCCTTCAAATGACCAAAGATGTTCAGGGAGCCCTTCTCGCGGCCTGTACCTGCACTCCAGTATCCTGTCCCCTAGCATCATTCTGCAGTGTCACCCTCAGCCCTCTGAAAGGGGAAGAAACGATCCTCACCCTAGGCTGGTCTGCTCTTTGCTTTTCCCAGTGTGATCCATTGCGATCCATGAAAATCTTTGCTTTGAAACAGTCCGTGCAGTTTATGGGGCGGTTCCGAGTCAAAGCTTCCTTCACTGACTTCTAGAAGAGTTCTCCCTGAGGTGTGATCAAGACTCACAGCACCACTTGGGGCTGGTTGGACTGCAGATTCTCAAGATAGCACCAAATACACTGAGGTGAAACTATGGGGTCAGGATGTGTGGGAACGAGCAGCCCCACCCACCGCTCAGGCATACTGGGTTAGAGATGCAGTGTCTTTGGAGGCCCAAGTGGTTTCTTCCTTTTTTTTTTGAGCTCACCTGAAAGATGGTATCTTTAGGAGAGGAACCTTGACATTCCGTGGTGCCCGAGGCGCCATATCAATCATCCAACAAGATCCCAGTCCACTGATCAGAAGCTGAGTATCCACCATGATTGAACTCTAAATTCCTTCTCTGTAGCCCCAAAGCTTCCTGCTATGGCTTTGTGAAATGGAGAAATCCAGTAAGAAAATACTGAGCCATTTCAATGCAGTGTGCTTCCACCTAAACTTTCATTCCAGAAAAGAGGCCGGGCAATGCCACCTAGCTTCCGGGCCTGGAGGCAAACCTAAGGGTCCCCTCAGTCCCTAGCTCCTCTTGGTACTCAATGTGTGGTCCATGGCCTGCAGCATCAGCATCCACCGGGAACTTGTTAGAACGGCAACCTCAGGCTTCACCCCAGAACTACTGAATCAAAACCAGAGTCCTCACCAGGAGCCCAGGAGATTTATATGTTCATTAAAGTTAGAAGAACTCATCCTGCTTGTTGGTTTTCAGCCTGGGCTGCACACATGAATCACTTGGGAACATATTAGAAGAACATTACTGTACCCGAAAGATTGTTATTTAATTGGTTTGGGGTGAGTCTTGAGCATAAGCATATTTTTTTAATTCCCCCAAGTATTGCTAATGTGTAGATTAGCACTGAATGACTTACAACGAAGAGAAATTCATTCGGTTCACAATTCTGGAGGCCAGGAAGTTTAAGAACAAGAGATCAGCAGTGTCTGGTGAGGTCTTCTCTCTGCTTCAAGGTGGTGCCCCATTACTAGGCCCTCGTGTGGCAGAAGGACCAGACTGGGTAACAGAGAGGGACGGGGTCTGAACTCGTGCTTTACAAGGGACCTACTCTTGAGGTAACTAACTGGCTTCGGTCCACTCCTGAAGGCGAGTCTCCATGACATAAAGGTCTCGTAAAGGTTCCACCTCTCACAGCAGTTGGCTTAAGGACCAAGTTTCCAATACCTGAACTTTGGTGGACACCTTCAAACCATCGCAACCTCCTAACCAATAATGAAAACTGAAGCTTTGAGAGCTTAATGAATTTAGACAGGCTTCCAAAAATAGCGAGTCACAGAGTCAGGATTCAAAAACGTAAATTGAAAACCCAAGTATTATTCATTAGATGCAGAAACTAAAGATTCAAAATTAAAAGAAAAAATAGAAGTACGTAGTGAAATACCAGTGAGACAAATCAAGTTTCCTACACGGTAGAGTCTTATACCATGAGATTATACCGCATCGTACATGAGATTATGAATTGGTTTGGATGATAATAGAATATCCACAAAGTTCTAGACTGCAAGGGGGTTTTTTCAATTCATCATATGAAACCTAGAGATCTGAGTTCTTCCCCAGCACTGCTCAGGCTCAGCCCTCAGGTAGCAAACTGCAGATAGAAATGGATCACAAGGCCACGGCAGACACCGGAAGCTTGCAGCAAAAGCGACTCGGAGTAGTAACAAAAAGCACCTCTACAGGCAACTTGGTGATGCGTCTCTCATGTCACCTTCTTGAACCCTGTCCTCAGTGCTAGGTGGCTCCCAAGGCAAAGGGAAGCCAGGAATTTGCCTGAAGGAACAAGAACTCCACATTGAGCCTGCCTGGCATCCCACACCAATTCTTCGCCTATGATGTACCTCCTATGCTCTGTGTAACTCATCTGTGGAGGGGAAAGGAGCTCTGCAGTGCTTGCCCGTTATAAGACCAGAGATGACCTATATAACACAGGTAATTCAATGCCACTGGTGGATTTTATTTTTACTTTGTGGCTTGGGATGGTCTTCTGCCTTCTTTTTCTTCACCAGCTTTGCAACTCCTGTTCCAATCGTCATGAACTTTCACACAAGCCCCTTCCCAGCAGGTACAGCCCCAAGATCCCCACTAACCCACCACAGAAGAGACGGCTGAATTAACTCAGTAAGCTGACTCAAGGAGAGTTGTCTGTGCAAGCTGCTTCGCACTCCTTAAGGACAGAGACTGCCTTATTCCTCTAGAGCCCCCAGCACATGGTCCAATCCCTGCTCCCAGCAGACTGTCAATGAATCTTGTAGAATAAGTGAACACAAGTAAATACCTCTGGAAATTGCTGGCTGCTTTCCCCAGATCCAAAGAATCTTGCTGTTGGTCACTGAGGGAACCAAAAGCATCATGACTCACTGTATTCTTACGGCTACTTATCCATCCCTGGCCCACAGGTAAGGCCTCCGATGGCTGCCCCCTCCTCATAACTAAGGTTAGGACAAAGTCTCAGCCTCTCCCATAAACCCGAAAACTCCACTGCAAAGTTGTTGTGTCCAACTCAGTGAGGTGGACCCACCGACTTGGTACAACGGGAGAACATCTGATGGGTATTTTCTGCATTCCAACTCATATTGGTATGAGTGCAGAGTGAAGGGGGGTCCTCCATGGCACACACATGCACAGGGGGCAGTCCACTAGGTCATTTTTTTGTATCATCTTTCTCTAAGCCTCAGATCTTCTCATTGTGAATTTACTTTGGGAGGGAGAGTATGAGGTATACAGGGAGTAAAGATGTCCTCAGGAGGATATGAAATGTGAGGTAAGATGATGATAGTAAGAGACTGAGAGCTATTTGGGAAGACTAAACTGTACACACAGTAGACCTGGATAAACACTGCTTCTCTGATTGACACACTATATGCACACACAAACACACACACACACACACACACACACACACACAGTCTCAATATTTTTGCATAATCCTCATTAAGTATAAATCACTTGATATATTTATAGCATAATTAAAGAAAACTTTCACAAATGAGTTGGATCTGGTTTTGGCTGGATAACAATATATCTATTTACTTTTGTTAGACCTTGGAAATTTCAATACACTTTAATTGTATTTCTAATGACAGAAGATTCATCTCAGCACATCGGGTATGCATTTCATTATTCACCACACATTTATATTCCAGTAAATGAACTTGTTCATTATACATTGTAATCTTTTTGTTATACAATGTTTCCATTTTTGAAAGCTATGTAATCACTTCATTGTGGTATTGGCAATTGTCATGATATAATATATAAAATTTCAAAAGGATGCAATTTGGGGATTTTGATCTTACAGCATAAATAGATGCCTGACACATAGTACAAATAAACTTACTCCAGATGGTTGCTCCAAACAGATACATCAAATTTCCCAGTAGTAACAAACTATAATCGCAATCACATACAGGTTTTTTTGGTAGATCAAAATAAGCAGAACATTCATGTCAATCAAATATAATAAATATAATAAAATAAATATAATAAATTGGGGTAGCTCCTGATTTTTGAAAATTAGATTTTCTAGCCATTGTAAGAGTCCTTCGGTGGCTGCTAAAGATGAGGGCCCTTATACCTGATAAGGCCAGTTTTCAAGTTCAAAAAATTGTCAAGGTTTCAGGGGGAAACAAGCAGACACAGTGACTTTAATCTACCAAGGTGAAACTGGCAATACTTTTTGCTTCCTTTTACAGCACCGTCAAGCTGTATTTACAAGCCTTTCCAACACAGGCAAAAAGAGAACTCTACAGAAAATGTTAACTAGAAAAAAACATATTGGCTCAGTAAAACAAATAACCAGAGAAGCGCATGTTTATTACTGACTATGCCGGCTCCCACTCTTCCCGGGGCAGTTACAGTAAGACCCAGGTGCGTCAACAACTAGCCTAGCGCTTTCTGTGAGACTGCTAGAGACCTTACTGCACTCAGTAGCTAGTAAAATTAAACCTCTTCCAAATAATTCTCCTGTGCACAGACTGTAAAGCGAATGTAAATTAAAGCAATGCATTACTAAAAACTTCAACTTGAGAGCTGCGTGCTAGCCTTACTTTCATAAGTATTTTTCATTTAACACCCTGGGCAAACACTGTGGTGGGGCTCACAGAGACACACCTTTGCTCCCACCCTTCTTCTTTCTGGAACCATCTTGCCTGATCACACAACTTAGGAATATTTCCGAGTTCTCCCAATACCCATGCTACTGACACTGCCCAAGGCCCAAGGCTCAGCAATCCTTGTATAATTATAGTCTTTCCCATCAATAAAAACAAGAGGCAAAAGTGCCAACGGGGGAAAAGGGCTAGAATAATCTAGAAAAAGAAAGCAAGCAAATGCCCAATAAACATAAGAAAAAATATGTCTTTTTCAGTAGTGTTCAAATATATGAAAATAGATGGTATAGGTTTGATTTTTTAATGGTGAGACTGAGCTTTTTAAAATAATACTGTTTTACCTTAAAAGTGATGAATTAAAATAAGTGAACTTCTTCAAATATCGCTATTTGTGGTACCATGAATTGGTATCACACCTGAAAATAAGAGGCACTCACTAAATGACCTAATAGTTAACCTTCCGTAACTAAATCCTCACCTGAGAAGTCAGAATCATGCCATGCTGTGCCACACACCCGAAGCCACAGGGCCTCATTAATGCGAAAGTCCTGGCTAAATTTTGATCATCAATCAATTAGCCCAAATCAAAAACACAGGGGATATCAAAAATTCAGTTTACCAACAGCTTCAGTCAATGACAAATTATACCATATGGTACTTAATTTTTTCATTAATCCTCATATAGGATTATATTACAAGGAGCATATTCGATCAATTTCTCACATTATATGTAACAGATACTGTAATAGGCGGCATGAATATTCTGTATAGGAGGGGCCTACTCACCCGCTGATGCTAAACAAATGTTTTCCTATGACTTTCATGAATGCTTACCAAGGTCATCTTCTTACACTATCCCACAATGAGAGAAGACTATAATCCTACTGCTTTTTATGCAGAGATAACCTAGAACAAACCCATAGCATGCCTTCCATTAACACAGGGCATAAATACTCATAAGATAACCTTCGATAACAATTCTAGAAGTAAATATGATTGCCATATCACATTCAAAACATTAGCAGAAATACACCCGTGGCCAAGATAGGCCAGGACACTGGGGAAATGCCTAGCACTGTCATTTGCAAGCCATTATCCTTTCTTGCTAGCATCTCTGCCTAGGTGAGCTCTTTAAACTGAATAGAAGCAAGACATGTGAGTTGCCTGGTTACATGAAATCAGGCTGCACAGAGTCCCACCTGATGCCTGGCTGGGACTCATCACCACCTTTTAAGAAACTTGTCATATTTTAAGAAAAGAGAGCTGCTACACTGGGCAGTCTTGACTCTTATCTGCACAGCAGGTCGCTGGCTTAGCCACGTGTTCTGCTAATTAAATTCACTGTGGGAGAGTCCTAATGTGCATCTCCATGGGAAATGGATCTGAAAATCTGGACGATGTCCCTAATAGCTTCTGGTAACAAGGCTGCGCAACCTGCACTACCATGCCTAGAGAAAGCTCAGATAAGAATATCTAGCTCCCAAATCACATGGGCTTCTTCGGCCTACAGCTGGAAAAGCTAAAACTGGGCTCAGCAGCACCTGGGCACTTCCAGAACAAGGCCTGTGACTTGGTACTTTTCCATTACTTACATGGAAATGCAGCAAACAGGTAACTGTGAAGAAGCACAATGGTAGACCAGCGAATGCTGTTTGCCTAACCTGTACTGTGTAATTGGCTCAGATAGGACCAGGCAGAGCCGCTCGCAGCACGGCCACCAATTTGCTGTACCAACATGGCCTGGGAGCTCGGCAGAAATGCAGATTCTCAGCTCCTACCTCGAATCACTGAGTCAAGGGCAAGTCCAGGAATCTGAGTTTTAGCTGAGTTTTAACTTCCCCAGGTGACTCTGGGGCCCACTAAAGCTCCAGGAGCCTGGGCTTCTAGTACATTGGGGTAGTGATGGAGGAAAGTGGTTCTCTTCTGGCCTCTCACGAGCTCACTGGGCATCTATGGTCTCGGTGTCTTCATTGTTCTGGTTATCTGCTGCTCTAACACAGCTCCAGCACTTTGTGGTTTAAAGCATCAATGGTTCTGTGAGTTGGCTGGACTCAAGTGGGAAGTTTCACTTGGGGTCTCTCCCCTGCTTGTAATCAGGTCATAGGAGGATCTGGAGTCACAGGAAGGACTTGCCCCAGCTGGTCATCTGAGATCGCTACTTCATTCACGCGCCTGGTGTCTGAGCCACAGTGCTAACATCTGGTGAATCATCCTCTCCTCATGTGGCCTCTCCAGGTGGCCAGCCTGGGCTTCTTCACAGAATGGTCATGCCTCTGGCATGAGGGCTGCCTCCCCCAGGGTGTAAATTCTAAGAGACGAAAAGAGAGGGATGCCAGGCCTTTCTGGGTTTAGGCTTGAGAGCATGTCACTTGGTCACATACCCTCGTTATAAAACCTGTCACAGGAACAGCCCAGGTTCTAGGAGAGGGACCTGCATCAGATATGATGCATCTTTAAAAATAAGCTTTCACTCTCCTTATAAAATGATGGAAGTGGCCTATAACCCTTAAAGGCCTTCACAGTTTTTGTAGTCTACAATTCTCTGATGTAGGCAATGCCCATATTTCTTGGAGCCTATTCCATCTATCTTGGAGAGGCCCATTTCTCTTTAATATCACTGCCACTCATTCAGCACTAAGCACAGGCCATCTTGCATTACAATTTACCTTATAAATGTAGTTACTCGGACTCCTCAAGTTGATTATAAGATGCTCAAGGCTTTTATTCCTCCGTGAAACTCCATTACCTGGGGCAGCGACCTATACATCATGTTAGACTCTCAATGCAGATGTGATAATGATGATGATGGCGGTGATGATGGTGCCGATGGAATTGCTGCTGTTAAATTATGCTGTCTACCTGAATGAGTACAAAGCAACCGTCTACAAAGTTGAAAAGTAATGCCACATGTCTTTTATAATTTTTCTCAGGTCTTTTAAGGGTGACTTCTTACGATGGACAAAATAGGACTGTGAGTGTTATTTTTCACTGAGCTTCTGTTTTAAATAAATATTCTTTTGGTTTTGAGACCCCAAGGCAAAAGGGACAGTGTTCTGTGGTCATAAAATCATTTAATTTCCTCCAACTATGCATTTTGCTTTTATCTCTCTCAAACCAGGATGGGGCAACATCTCTGAGCTTTGGTCAAACATCCTAAGGAGTCATAACCCACCAAAGATGGTAGACAGTGAAGGTCTTATGTGGACTTTCATACCCTTCTTACCACTCTCACAGCCAGCTGCATGGCAACAAAGCAACCATGAAATTCCAAGATGATATATTTGCAAGATAGAAATAGCCTGGTCCCTAAATCACTACCTGAGGCAATAGCATCTAACAAAATAGCCTGACTATATTTTGTCTGAACAAGGATCAAGCTTCCACGGGGTCAAGACACTGGATCTGAGGGTTTGCTCATTACGATGGCTAACCTACACTGACCAATACACACCTACCTCTTTCCCAGGGTCAATCATGTGCAACATTGTCATGCAGCAATGTTTTAAACTGACATTTAAGATGAATATTTTATCAATGAGTGTAATGTTCCTTAATGCGAAGTTACTCAAGCATCTGTTTGAATATTTTACATTTTATTCAACCAAGTTCACAATATTGTACATTTAGAAAATGCTTCACTACTAAAACAAATCTCTGCAGTCTATCTCTGTAATGCATTTTCCCAGCACACCCTCAAAAGATCTCACAAACAAGCTGTGTATATTGACTCTCTAGGGTTGCTACCTTTGCTCATTCCATCTCTCATCTTATTCAGTCATTTACTCATTTGTGAGTAATGACTTATTCAGTCATTTACTCATTTGTGAGCATCTACTGTGCTCCAGACAATACCTGTATCACTGGGAAGCCAAGAACACAATCAGAGGAAAGACAAAGTGACATTAGTGCCCTCGAGAAGAGGCCCAAGGTGCAATGAGAATACACAGAGCAATGAAAGTACAAAAATGAGGGACAGAGACA